>OOFG01063955.1:0-10039 GCA_900323295.1 Molva molva | reverse complement strand
TTGTGTACATCCTTTATCAGCGCCTCCTCATTCTCTACCTGGCTGCCCCAGTCCGACTGCCTGCCACAACGAGACAGCGGGCCATCACTCTCTGGTGTGGTGAAACTAGACATCATGCAACACAAGAAGAAGGCAACTGCATAAGCACTCCAAAAAGGGAGAAAGGCAGTGAAATTTAAAGGTTGTACTGTATTATATTAGGATATAATACAATCTTTTAGAATTTGTCACTCCTTCCATGTAAATTTGGAAGGAGTGATAAGACACTCAATAAAAAATAAATAGAAAGCAGCAATTTCAGATGAAAAGTCAAAAAGATCTATCTGAATAGGTTAGTTAGTCTCATTCCAGTGTATCTCTTGATTATTACATCTCATGGGTTTTTGGAACAAATGAACCATTATCAAGACTCGTTTTGAGACAGACCACAAACTTACTTGGCATGTCTGTCATCAGGATGTTTTGGGGCTTTCTCATCACTGTTGTCCTCCTCTCTCTTATTCCTCAGGTTGCCATCTGCTCCCCTCTTCCTGCACTGAGACCAAGGTGATGGGCCACTATTCCTACAAAGTCAGGACATAAACAGCAGAGGTTATTTAAAAAAGGTACAATATGTAACAAAGAGTTGACAAAGAGCATTAAAAATGTAAATTTGAAACTTTCATAGCTATCTCGCTATTGGAAAAGTATTTGTAAACTCAACAATGTTGGTGTGTTTAGAACCAATGGAAGCATAGAAAACACGGAGTGGATTTCTTTACATTACATTTAGTTTAGTCAGAAATCAAGCCAGCCAGATTATCTCACTAGGCAGCTGTTTAGCCGCCAGCCGGGGTTTATGGAGAACTCTGATATAGCACATTTAAGAGACCGGATATTATTTTCAATGATTGTCATTGTCAATAACGGGACTTGCTACAAAGTGAGGATGCTCGCACCATGAGTGGAGGAGGATGATTGTACCGCAACGGCAGCCGGATTGTTGTTCCGACTCAAAGTCAGTCGAGTGTACTGCGGCTTGGTGTTAACTGATCCGCCTCATTCTTCTTTGTTTAGTTTAACGGCGATTGGCAGGCAATTCAATTGAATTAAATAACTTTATTAGGCAATCAATGTATGTTTGTGTACCAGTGATTTGATTTAAATGACATGAATCTCGTTGCTCGAGATTTAACCTTACATAACAGGCTCGATAGCAGTATCGATAAGTTTGGACCTTATTGATTTTCGGGTTTTGAGAAATTTGATCCCCATCCCTACACATAATAGCCATTTAATTTACAGTAGCTAGCAGCTGATTGGCGGCAAGTGATAGTTAGGCGGAGAGCTGCTGGAGACGGTCTGTGGCTCGCGCTCCTTTGCCTGACTCAAGCGCTCCTAGCTTCACGTCACTGTTTGGGCATGTTAAAAAACATGCGTCTACACTGCACAGGGACAAACATGGGTAATTCCGAGCCATCATTGCCAGATATTTTATTACATGTTTATTTTGGTACAGTATGTACAATTACCCGCCAGTGTGGCGGATGGCCTTCCGAGATTTACTCACCAAACAGAAAATCTACCCCAATTTTGATGCCTCAAAATGTTTAGTTTTTCAGTTTCATCCGTGACAGAGCGGTTTGGGCTGGGAAGGCGTTTCTGGCGGAATTATACGAATAAAAACAGTAACAAATACAAGAGGGTGCCTCGCACACTGTGTATGGCCCCCTATAAACTCTAATCCGGGAGCTACACTGAGCATGATAGCGTTGCGTTGTGTCTGGTTTTCTTATGACCTGCTCCACCAGACACGTAGCAGCGCTGCGTCCGGAGCATATAGAATAAACAACTATGAGTGCTCAGCTATTTGTGGTTTATCATTGTTGTGAACAATCACAAGTGGATTGTGCTTGTTCACAGCTGAAGCTCCGATGGCAGCACCAATTGTCCTCCAAATGTCTCTTTAAATTGTCCTTGTATACACAATGTCTGGGGTCGTACAACTCCTGTATTTATCTACCGTGACTATCCACCGCACCTCGTCCATGATCGCAAATTGAAACTAGCGAGAAGATGCAAAGTAAACAAGAGGTGCATAGTCTGCGGAGAGACACAGGGTTGAGGTTATAAGGGGGGGCTATATAACTAGTTATTTCATGATCCCTATGGTGGGATCATGATGCACCCCCGCCTACACCCTATGGTGAAGCCGGACTACAATGCAATTGTATGCAGGAATGCCACTTCTAGTAAAGATATTCACCAACATTGAATTTTGAACATTCATTTTTACCCCTGCAATATGCAACTACTAATCTATATATGATTAAATTAATTGATATACCAACATACGTACTTTCTTCGAAAACAGTTTATTCATAGATGGACGCGTTGACGTGCGTAAAAATGGACTTAATTTATATTTTGGTGGGGCCGGCCCGTCAGTGTAGATGCTCTCATTGGTTAGAGTTGACGCGTTTCCTTACGGCTCGACGCAAGGCTACGCGACGCTTGCCCGGTCTAGCAGGGGGTAACGAAGGCACACGTTACACAAAACATGGCACCATTGTAATGCTCTGTGATGTGTTTTGTTGGGTGACTCAAATCCTGAAATCTATGTACCAGTTTGTAAATAAAGGGCTCTATGGAATTATTTTGCATGGAGCCGCTTTAATGTTAGGGGGAGTTTGCCAATCGCCCAGTCTAACTTGTAACGTGTGCCAACAACGTATCAAATATCTATTAGTTGTGGCGAATACAATTATTTTAGCCAAACATTCTTAATGTTTTGTTGGCAGTACGGCATGGAAATCATCGAAAACAAGGCATGCGTACATTAGCATTGGATTCGATTAATAAGTAGATCGTAAATTCGACTAAAACAAAGTGTGTTCTGCCTTTTATTCACCTCAAGACAAAATGCATTGTCATCAAGCTAAATGTCAATCCATATTAAACACGGTCCACAGAAGTGTGATATAAACATGTGTATTAGCGTCTGATCAATCAAGTATTGGCAGGAACATAAACATTAAGCAAAGCGCCAAGCCTAGTTAGCCCTCCAGCTAATGCTAATGTAGCACTGTTAATAGCACTGACTGGTAAACCTCCACAGACCTGTCTTGCTCGCAGACACTTTATGGCATTTGTTAAAAATGGTTTGTATCACCATGAGAATATGAATAATGACGACACGGGCACACTAACTTTAGGTAAATATTGTTGCTAAACGGAGGGTAAAATAAGACCACATTTACCCATTGTTAGTAGCACAACGCATCTACCTAAAAAACAAACTTGTTTCATAAAACACCGTCTCCAAACGACGACGAAAGGCCGAATCTGTTGCTCTGTAACCATTGTTTACTTACCTTATACACCACAACTCAATATGCTTGTCGAGTACACAGGACTAGAAACATAAGCAAACTAGATTAACTTTTGATTGTCTTTTCCGTATGTTACACATAATGACTACGGGCACAAAGGATGGCTGATTGCCGACCAAGTGACTAACTAACGTTAAACAAATCTTCGCGGGAAAACAGAAGTCGAACCGGCGCGGGATATACATACCGTCAAAATTATGCTGAACGCATTAAATGATGTTAAGGCAGTAATATTTATATCAAACACGGTAAATACAATTGTGCTTATAACCGAGATCCAGACAGTGCATTATATTGTGTCATTTAATCATATTTTCGTTATTTATATAACAAAGACCTACATCTTTAAAATTTCTTCTAAATTCTTAAAACTCACCTGTTTTCATATTCTGTACTGTCGGCACTAGAGCGTCCATTTCTTGATCTAAAAGACATTTCTCTTTTTAAATTTCTTTGCGGTGGTTCCACACTTGAAGTATAGACTAGTGTTTCTGCGTGTGGCGTGAACAGTGTATGCGGGCAAAAGTGAAGAGAAAACCCGCGCTACGTCAACAAAGGTCATATGACCGGAAGAGGTAGTCCTGTGAAGTTTAGCTGCTCATGAACCAACCACGAAGCGAAGCAACACAACCAAATATATAGACTTCCCTACCAATCAATACTTAATTTTGAATCATTAGAACATCGAAAATATTCAATGGAAAATGTTCTCCATTCTGTTATTTTATGTACATCAAAAGATACATACAATACAAATAACAGTATCAGCTTTTTATTTAATTGTATCCCCTGCATTGAAATGGCACTGGGAACATTGTTCAGCCATGCATTGAACTGTATTAAAATAACACCATATATAAAGTCTATAATGTCTAAACATTGTGCATGTAAAATTGTAGACACATAAAGAATGACTACAATTATATTTTATGTACCCATCGCTCCACAAATTGTTACATAGAGATACTATACATCAAGCTGTATAGTACTTATTGTATAGCTCAATGTATAGTATTTTATAAACCATTTTGAAGCTCCATTATTTAAGTACAATTTGGTGAAGAGAAAATGATTTGCTGCATAATACATCCATTGCCAAACATGTCTCCAGGTGACATGGCCCCTCCAATCTCTCAGCAGTGATCCGTGTAGTCAGCGAACCAGACAGACGTCTAGTATGCAGAATTGCGACCTGCAAGTAGGGCAAGGAACGCAGCTGGCAAGCCAGGTCTCAGGCCTCTCCTGGTCCTGGCGGCTTGAGAACCATCGACCCAAACAGGACAGACACCACATTGGTCTGCAGAAGCACTGGCGGCACTCAGAATCATTGTCACTACCTGAGGCACAAGATGGTCAATGTTTTGTTATTCAGAAACACACACCATTTAACAACTTTAACTACAATACGCACATTTTGTGAGACTGGAGTCATCTAAAGAATCAAACCTAAATATATTCAGAGGTCCTTCTTTTATGCTTTTCACTTTTCTTAATATATTATACCATTCTAATTAATTAATTAATTAAACAACACCACATTTTTGGATGAAAGTGTTAGATGTCAGCAGAATCTAATTGTTATACTTAAATAAAAGAGCACTCACAACTTGGCCCTAAATTATCTGCAAACTCTAAAAGGTACTCTAGTGTGATGCTACTTTTTAAATGTAGAAAGAACTCATGTACTGACCTTCTTCACAACATAGCCTGATTAGCTTAGTTCCAGCAGGGACCTGCATACAGCCAATACATAGCTCTACTTCCTACACCAAAGACCAAGAACATTAGGTGAGGAATCACCATTTCCCCTTGGAATATAGCAGGAGAAATTATTTATATGCATATTGTGAATGATATTTACCATTTCACTGGGGAGCATGTAAGGCTGATTGAGATCGGCCTGAGCTTTGAATGTGTCTAAAAAGAGCTCACTGATGGTTTGGTGTATCACTACATTGGAAGCACTTCTAATAGGAGCATGCAACTTCTCCCTCAGCTCACTGTATTCTGTGGACATCAACCTGCACACATTATTGGAAGAAGCATTTGAAAATTTGGAAAGAAAATGTAAGTCTATGTTGCGTTAGCGATAATATCTATATTACGATTACTGTATCAATTCTTGTAAATGTTACAAGACAATGACAATGACAATTTAAACAGTTAGACCATAGTTTTGTTTCAAATGAAAAGTAATCATTATGGATTTGTCAAATGAGCAGAGCTAAACAAAACATTTTAAGTGGAGTCATGCTTTGGGATAATGGCAACATTCAAAGTTCAGTTAACAAAAAGGTAGCTGGCAGAAAAAACCCTGAAGGACATCAGGAGATTGCGATCCATAACAATCGGTAACAATAAGCAGACATAGGCCATGACAGTACAATTCTGAAAGCATAACACATTTGTTCCCAGATACCTGATATCAAATGGATTCACGGCTGGGTTGATGCTGGCCACTCTAAGGGTCAGAATCTGAGTGGGTGTAGCTGAATCTGGGCTCATCTGGTGCTGTCTTGACTCTGTTACAGTGAGGTGGGTGTCAGTCTGTTGTGCCACGTGGACGTAATATGTAGTCACCTGTAAAAGGTTTGAGACATAACAGAATAAAGAAGACAAGAAAAGGCTTTCCCTCTCCTAAGCTCTTGTCTCAACACATTCTGATGGTAATGTAGCAGAACAAACAAATCTGCAGCGCTACTACTGCTCACTAGTGCTTTAATGGTAAAACAGCAAACTGTATCAAGATGCCACCCATATCTAACATAATGTAACTCTCTATGGTCATGGACATATGATAATAGGACCATGGTAGTAGGACAGTCCTATGCCTGCAAATAACCTTAAATTCCATTTTGAATAGGAGAAAATATTTGATGCATAGGGTGCATAAAGAATACGTCAGAGGCCATATATCTGTTTCAGATTGTCATGTGTTCATCGGCGCAACAAAATTCATAGAAACCTGACATTTTACATTTATTGGTAGCCAGGCTGTCTACTCTAAGCAGGCAATCGACAATTGGATGGGATGTCATTAAACATTTAGTGTGAAAACAGACGTGTGCAACAAGGGCCGACTGGTAGCACACAGGCGTGACAAATATTAAATGAACTCCCTTTCAACTAGAAAAGCTACATGCAGACACTAAAACGGGAGTCAACAAATAGCAGTGTGACGTTGAAGTTATGTTCCAGTTTGCTTAAAGTGATGGACCACAGGATCTAAAAACATAAAATAACCATCAAATATCACAGAGGGTTGTAACCACTGCACTTGTAATACTTTCAAATTAAATTCCAGGGCAATTTTATCAAATGTTGGGAAATACCTCATTTTTTTCTTTTTCATGACAGAACGATATTCAATGATGCCAATAAAAAAAAATCTAGACCCACTTTGCAGATAGAGAGTAAAATACAGAACTTAACAAAACTTGTTCTATTACCGTATTATCATTCTCGAGGCAATTTCCCTTAGGGGCAAAATGCCCGAGCCCCCGTTCATTTCTGACCTTGCTACACATCTACCCAATATCCCGTCAGGAAAATGCAAAAAAGTTTATTAATATACATCTCAAAGTCAGCTAATAAACTCAGTCTTGGAAATACTGGAAAGAGAGTAAGTCGCCTAGCTCCTGTTCATGTGTGGAGAATACACTTTTAATTATTTTCCAAAGGATTTACAATGTGTTTCAAATTGTCACTTATTGGCACTCAAAACGAGTGCCAGTAACAACACAACAAGATTGTTGACAAACACAGAGATAATTCTGAATTATTTTGACGCTGTGATTATTAGGCTACCTGTGATGCACCTCTGACAGGTTTTCCCTCGCTTAGACTACCCAGCCAGAAGCAGCCGATAATATAATTGCGCCAGCGGCAAATAGTAGCCTTATAATCACAGTGCCGAAAATAATGCTGGATTATCTGTGCGTTTGATGAGCGAGTCTGTGGCTGTACCAAGGCCATACCCTCTCTGGGGGAACAACCACTGCTGGGTGATGGAAAACACACTTGTGGTTTTAAATGTTGAATAACGTTCTTAACATTCATATTACTGCAAATGCAAGGACTTTCATCAGTGGGCTGTAGACTCAATCAACATTGTGTTACCTCATTTGGCAATAGTGACTTCACTGATATTTATTTAAATTAAAATCTTTGGAGATTGCCACTTAAATGCACACCTTGATAACCCTTGATAACATAATTAGAAGTAAATTATGGATTTATTTTGTCCATCACTTTAAGCGTAACAGTATTTTACTTAGTACAACAATGGACACTATTGTGTTTACCTTCAATACCCAAGTATCAGTAACAATGACCCTTGCTCCAGGAGCTCCTGTGGCAAACTTGTCAATCCTTCTAAACTCTGTATTGATGCTTGTTGCCACTGCACCCCAGCCCGGCCGCTGGGGCAGAGCATGGGCCTGCAAAGCCCTGCTGATTGGATGGTTGGACCACTGGCGGCGAGACCAGTAAATGATCAGACCCCAGCTGACCATCTGGAGACATAGGGACAGGACGAGGAAGGCTTGCCAGCCAGCGCTCACCTGATAGAAGAGGTTGCATTAACAATACATGTGTACTTACTGTGGTTTGTTTTTTTTCAACACAAAACATGTCATTGTTTATTATAAAGAATAATAATACATAACCTCAGATTGTTTTTTAAGATAATGTTTTATCATACCACAGCATTATTTAATACTTGATTTTGATTGGTCAATAAGTTCCTAGGGTTTGCATACTTTTTAAAAGTTCTAAATCAATTTGCCCCAAATCCATAATTAAAAACAACAATCAAATAGAACATTGACCAGATGATGCTTGACAACGGAAAACCATGTGCTCAAAGCTTCACCGCTGAAGAATATTTCAGTTTCAGCTGATTAAGTTGATACACAAAAAAAACAGCACCACCTCTGGAGGAACATATGTTTGTGCAATTGATGTGGCTGTTTATACTACAATTTTTAATCAATTGAAGACATGGTAAACATCTTAGTTAGGATTTGCTGATCGAACAATATTTAAAGGGCCCCAATTTTAGCACCACATTTGATGTCACATACATAGGCAGCAGATAAAGAAGGACATAGGGAAAGAGGAAATGAGGTTGCTGACCAGATTGATGTATGGCAGGTTCTTTTCCGGAGCAGCTATGCACATCCCAGCATAGTACCCTGAAAGGACCAAAATAAACAGCAAGAAGTTGTTTACATCCATGCTTACCTCGTATAGTATGGAACCTCTACAATCTTACAAATAACTCCCTTTAAAAAGCTGCTTGCAAACTGCCCCAACCAACAAAAACACCCAACTTTAGAGTGCTGGCCGAACGCAGATTCTACACGTTTCCCAACAATAAACGTCACACGACCAAGGCCAACAACCACCAATGGGTATGGCACTCTGGCCCCATGTTGGTGTATGTTGAGGCCTGAAGTAGCTTCGGGCTGAAATTTTGATTTGAACAAAATCATCTAACGATAAGTTACTTCATGCCAATGCCCAGACCTGCTCTTTGAGTGTCTTGTCAACATTGTCCAACTGTTGTTTATTAGTCATCCATTGGGAGTATTCCTATCCCATTCCTCTACCCATTTAGACTTACGTCAAAGTGAGTGCATCATAAGATATATGCCAGGACCCACCAGCAACACAAGAACTATAATCCGTTAAAGTTCTGTGAGAAACATACAGTCACACAACTTAATTTGATCTGCATTTTGAGTTTATTTAGCAAAATAATTGTGAAAGTGATCAATGGTGTAGGCCTGCAAAAGCTTACTTCAAATAGATATATAAATAGTATACCGGTGTATAATGATACCAGTTACTATATTATTATACTGACTTCGTGCCGAAATCCTTAGTCCATGCATAACTTTGTGAATTGACGCTTGCTTTCCCTTTAACAACAACAACAAAGTCGATTTTTTATTGCCTTGATATATAAACAGGGACACTATTTTTCAGTCCATTATCTTACCAAGGGGTAATGAAGAATGAACCAGCAAGGTAATACTGGTCCTTTTGACGTGGTATTGAATGAAGCCAATATCCTCACTTCCAAGCCAAGAGGAAAACAGGTTCTGGACAGTTAAACCCGCCGACCTAAACTCGTTTGGGGTGAACACGAAACAAAACGCAAACACTAGATAAGCCAAAGTAAATGTTACATCGGGAGTTTCCATTGTACATCGGCATTTAGGAAGCTGCCAGTATCATTTTATGCTATTTATTTGTGCTTGGCAAGCTCAAACGGAAACGTCCCTTCAAACGTCATCGACCCGGAGCAGGTAGATGAGCGTGACTTCCGTGTGACGATTGTTGACCTTAAAGTAAAAGTAGACTGATATTGCAAATTATTATACGCTGAAACAGATGTTGTATCATATTAGTTAAACAGCCGCGGGAGATCGTAGGCTACTTGATTCACATAAAAAATATATATTTTGGTTGTGTGTGTGCCTAGTTAAATCAAAGACCGAAAGGTCGATGTAATGCGCAGTTTGTACCAGACAGTGGTGCTGTCTGGCCACGAATTAGTATTTTTCTTTTCTTTATTCGTTATTCTCAGTTATTATGTTTTTGCAATACTCATAATTAATGACAAAATAGTGGGTAATTTTGGTAATTGGCAAGGGTGATTA
>OOFG01063953.1:0-10392 GCA_900323295.1 Molva molva | reverse complement strand
GGCATGCGCATATGCACACACACACACACCAACACACATACACACACACACACACACACACACACACACACACACACACACACACACACACAAACCCTTTTAATTACACTAAATGTTCTTTCCCTGGGCTGACCTCCAGTGGCTCCCGGCCGGGTGGTGCTAGTTACACGAGTATCGTATCATTGTGCTGTATTAGGGGCTACTTGCAGTGGACGTTGCTGAATAAAACACAACTCAAGTTTTCCCGTTTGAACACGATTTCGCAGATCCACTTGGCCGCTATCACGGCTTGCCCTAGGCACAGCACTGCTCATGGTCTGCTAGCTGTAATTACAGCAATCAGTCATCTGAAGCGACTACTTGGTTTATTCGCACAAAAAGCAGCCGAGGGGAGAGTGGGAAATAAAACACTGTAAAAGTACCGCCTTGGGTTGTTCTGCACTCCGGGATTATTGGTATAATTCCGTTTCAGGTGGGCATTATTAATTCGTTGATTGTTAAGTTTGAATTGAGACAGTGGTAGGCCAATAACTATAACGGTAACAGTGATTTTGCCATTGAAAACAGTGAGGGTGTAGGGGGAGCGGAGGGGGGTCACACATCTCAGCTCCTGTATACAAATTTGAAAAGCAGACTGGGTCCACGAGGGACCAATGATAAAACGACAAACGTGGCATAGGCAAGGGACTAAAGATATATCCTATACCAGGGGTAAATTATTCTATATTTGCTTATTCCATCGATGGAATCGTAATGCAATGTTTTTAACAATATTTAAGGGCGAAAACCAAGCACAGTTGATTCGCTTCCAAGTGATTCTAACCGCAGTGCGCTATGTTTACTCTGGGCGAAATGAGAGAGAAAAAAGTTGCACGGCTTAAAGGGGAGAAACGCGGATACCGGTACTATAAAGCCTGGGAGCGAGTCTTATTTGGAAGATGTGAATAAATAGGAAAGCAGTCAACATAAAAGCTTCATGGCAACAGTTGGAGTCATGCCGACCCAAATGTTTCCTTCTCTCGCTGTCGCTTCCTCGCCTACTTTTAATCCTAGAGCCTCTCTCCGTTTCTTGGCGCATTCAGTGAAACAACAAAAGACCCCATTACAGTAAGCCTACATTACGAATAATTGTGGTCGGAAACTTACCTTTTTATTAATATGGACAATATGTTGCTGCTCTGGCGGAGCGGGGTTGTAGCTGTGCCCGTTTCCCACTGTCAGCTCGTCCACCGCCGCGTAAACTGACGACAGATCCACTATCCGTTCTCTGTCCTCAATCTTGTGCTTGGGTTTTGATTAATCTCAAGTTATAAATGATTCCATATCTGCATAGGTTTTCAGTAAAAAAAAAAAAAAAATCGCACTCAATATCGCTCTCTTTTTTGGTATAGCTCACGAAACGTTGGCAAATAGAGACATATGATGCTGACAGTTTACATAGCCGAACAACTCGCACTCCCTCGCTTTGTAATACGAAACCAAAGGAGGAGAAAAGGAGGAAGAAAACGAATATTAAAACCTTCTTCCACGGCACCACAACACACACCAAATGCGATATGAACTCGGCCGCGATCCTTCCATAGGTGCAATAGACTCTCGATGAGAATAACTTTCAACAGACCCGTCCGTGAGATGTCCGTCGCGCTGCGTGTCTGTGCCAATTTCGACGGAGCAGTCTATGTGTGTGTGTGGTGTGTTTGTGTGCGCGCAGTTGCGATGCGGCGTGCACCGTAGCATACTTCTGCAGTAGACGTATCAAATGAAGGATCGGCGATTGTTGAACAGAAACACTAACGAGGCCCACAGAAGAAGATACGTGTATGCATCAGAATGAGTATTACTGCCTTGTGTTTAGGGAGGTTTCTGTCTAAGTCCAAGAGGCTTTGTTTACTCTGTTTGGAACAACACTGTAGTTGTTGCCTCAAAGTAGGGCGTCTGTGGCACAGACCGTCTCCGTTTCAGAAGCACAACATGATATATGCTGACTGCCCTAATGAGGCAGGACAGGAACTGATTTCATAACACAAAAACATGGGATTAGGAGGGAAGATTATGAGATTTGGTGGGATACATCAGGAAATAAACAGACAAACAAAAATGGATTGTTGAAAAAATGTATAATTGGGATTTCGGGATGCATGTGTTAAGATATAAATGCCTGTATACGCCGTGAGTAGGCCTAGTAGTAGCTAGTAGGCCTTAATTTAATATTGCAATGATATTTATAGTAGCCCTATATAAAAAGGTGAACTCAGAACCATCCTATAGGGTGTTACAAATACTTTAACAGTATTTGTAACATGCTGTTACAAATACAGTTTCAATGTCAACCTGTTTCTATACAATTAAGGGAGGTATGCATGCATCATTATGTGCTGGATTGTGCTGAAGCAGAGTGTTAATTTGATGCTGCCAAATGAAACAATCCAATATCAAATGATGACTAATTAGCAGAGGCAGACACTGTTAGCCCACGGACAACAACCGGAAATTAAAAATGAGAATTGAGTATTTCAAAACTCAATCTATGTTAATTATAAGTAAATGTGCATGTTAAACATGTTGCCTTATCATAAAGTGATATCATGCAGGAACCAGGGAATGGCTGTTTTTCTCTGTTTTTCTTAACACAGGGGTGCCGATGGCGAAGAAATATGACAGCAGAAACAACAACAGGAGATTTAGTGGCAGCTACTGGAGATGGCATGGCATCATTGTTGATGTAGGAAATCAGCTATGCCGTCATGATTTGTTCCCATTTTGATTAATTGTATGAATAATGTTTGCTATTTGAGAAGCTACATGCGCATTGAAAGGTTGAGTATGATAGACCGCTGAAACGCCATCAAGACAGATGGATATTTACGCTATAAATTGTAAAATGTGAACTGGACTCCTATGAAGAACTTGTCTATGCATGTCGATTTTATAACAAAAGAAAACTGAGTATAATTATTAAATTGTAATTCTTATAACTAATGGAATTTTCCATATGCGCTAATCAACAACACTGAATGATTAGATATCGGAGGGGCGGGCCAAATTGTAATAACACCACATGAAAAAGTAATGCAGTTTACATTTTATAATTAGGAAGACCGAAATTATGGTGCACCAGCAACACTCTGCTAGAACTATGATGAAACAAATTACATTGTTGACTAGGAAAGAAAACCGAGTGAGTACTGTCATATATGTATGTGCTATCATGTGACTTATTTAAGTACCGTTAGAATCATGTATGTTCCCATCGCTTCACTTTGAAGACGTTTAAAAGCACTAATGACCCAATCTTGAGGGACAAATTGAAAGGATGGGAAGATGAATCATGAATAATTTGTACATTTGTTCCTTGGGATTTATCCAAAAAAAACATGATGGCTTGAAGTTGAACTCAAATCAAACTGAAATGAATACTGAAGATGAAACTAAGATTTGATGATTTAAGATGCAGAGAATAATACGAGAAGTCATGTCAGTTGCTGGAGTTATCATGGCCTTCGGAATGTTCCCATATTTCCTGCCGGAATTCCCACTGGGAGGATGACTCCACTGCTAGTTAGTCCCATATCATGAAGGGGGAATCACATGGGAATTGTGGTTGAGTCGCAGGATCAAACAGTTACATTTATTCGCTATCCTCTGTGATGTCATCCTATTGTAACAAAAACGGGCTACTTTTGTATGGAGAAAGCTGGCAGATTGTACACTGAGCGTTGGTCACCTTTCTGCCACAGAGCTCAGGGATAAAACCATGAGTATACTTGTCTCTATGGAGGACCCCCCTCCCCACCTCCGCCTTATCCAGACACTCAGCGTTGCCTCTCACCTCCAAAGACCACCGCCAACTGAAAACTCTGTGAATTTCTGATAGGTGCTGTGACCCTGAGATGCCGGTGTCCCAGTGTCCCTCGGTTTTTTTGTTGTTGTTCTTTTTATATCAATAGTGCATTGGAAAAGGCTGTCAACGTTTGCGACCTTGGTCGAGAATAAGAAGTTGAGAAATGGATTGCCTGCTAAAAAGCTGAGAACTGACGGTACCATGCTGAAAGATATATTTTCCTTTAAGGTGTAATACTGGTACACTGACTGTATTGGGGCAGGGGGGGGGCCTGGGGGTTCCAGGGTTGAACACAGAAACCCGCATTTACAGCTGACCTTCTACTCGATGAGCTTCTCACGGCCCCGTTGAGGTCCGGCTTTATAATACGGTGAAATAAAACCAGCGATGGTCCTTCTCTGTTCCCTTGTCAGATGAGTAGGTTGGTGGTCCTTGGTGAATACAAAACTGAGATATGCATTATAAATCAAATAAGCCACATCACTGGTTTTACAATGCCGTGTGGGTTACATTTAAGAGAAATGTAACGTGTAAGCCTGCCTTAAGCCCTTTAATGAAGTGTGTTTTTCATGCTGAACCGATCTTTTCATGCTGTGATTTTCTTAATGTTTGTTTTGTTCAGTATTAGTATTTGTTTGTGTTTGTTGTTTCTATGGCGGCGGTGGGTGTAAAGTCACGCTTTAGCATTTGAACATGTGGCAAAGTGTAGGACCATCAACATTCACTCGTTTATAAACTCCCCTCACAAAGCAACGCCATGGCTTGCAGCACCAAGCCCTCAAGCATCTGGAAATGAATGTGACGCTAATGGCAAACGGATTTGCAAGCTAACTGTGAAAATGCAAGATGGCAAGTCAGTGGTCATGGTCACTGATATGATATCCTTTTCTCAGCATCCAAATACATTAATAAACAATAAGGATGGACAAGTAACTACAGCATTGCAGTACTGTAAAGCCACAAAAGATTATCTGGGGATTAGAGGTTTTTACCATGTAAATCCCTAGTTGGATAAAACTCTAGTGAAGACTGCTGTAAGCAGAGGGGCTCCCCAAATGAATGAGCCCCTATCCACAGTGATGTAATGGGATAGTGCCGTTGCAATCGCTAGGCAAATGGCAAATAACAGAGTCGAGAGAGCACAGATGAAATTTCCCTACAACAGAACGCGGCAACTCGATCGCCAATTGAAAATCATGTGGCAATCAATAAAGGACAGCTATCAATGCATTAGGGGATGAGTTGAGGACATAAACGTACATACATGTCATGATCGGTCAGACACCAGGCGGGTGCAGAAAGCAGCTTAGCTTGTGCTCCTGTGAGTTTCAAGGATGGTCTGGTGGAGGCTTACTCTGCGAATGCACTGTTTTATATACTAAACGTAGAGGGGATTAACCGGGGGCGATTTACAATTCAGGTCAATCTTCTCCCAGCAACAAAAGAAGAGAAAGGAGGGACTTTTTTTTTTCATTGGTGGTATTGACAGGAGTTAAACCCTGAAAAGCTTGTGCTTCAAGGCAAAAAAAGAAAGAAATCCGTGGGGTGTTACGCTGTTGGACTAGAAATGCAAAATCACTGTTGCACCCCGTGCCTAGCGCCATATACACGCGTTGTGAAGGTTGAACGAGACGCACGCTATGCCTGGGACAGTATTTAGAACATTTCCAGGAAAGAAATGAGGACAGGAGGGCAGCAATAAGTAGGGTAGAGCCTCATCGCTACCGGGTTCAGAGGTCAAGTCCCATGAGGCCTGGTGTGCCTGCAGCTTTCTTCTCGGTTAGTTCGGTTTGGACTTTCATTTCGTTAATTTAGATTTAGATTTATGCAGAGGAATGTTTGGTGTTACGAAATACTTTATCAGATCAATTACCTCATATAACTAGTATTAGCTTTTATCACTATCGTTGGTTTGTGATTTAAATAGTAGGTCTGCATCAAGAGTTATTATTCTAATTAACATTTTGAAGATAGGTCGTTAAAAGGTCTAGGCAAACTGAACTTGTGAAAAACAACACATAAAATACAATTCATAAAAATGTATATAGATTTCTCTTGTACCAGTTTTCTTACTACTAGACCACATCATTATGAACTCAAATCACACATTCAGCCAGAATAACCTATCCTTAATACAGCGATCTGAAATTAATCAAGGCCTGTAAAATACCATCCTGACAGGTTTATATGATTAGATATGACGAAGGATGAACTATAATTGTCTGCAGTTGATCTAAAGATTGCTTGGCTTCATTTGTTTTCTGACATAAAACTGCGCTCATCCAATGTTAATCTGCCATCCAATTGCATTTTCATCCGCAAACATTTGTGGGCGTCGAGTAGAGAATTGCATCCCTTTTCCTGAAATAAATGGTCCAAAATGCTTTATTGTCCCTGCATTCCCAGATGGTGTGTCTGTGTGTGTATATATATGTTAATCTGTTGATATACATCAAGATGAGTGTGTTGAAGTATGTCGCACCTGATGAGAAGCGATCCTCTTCACTGACGGGGGGAGGAAATTACAGTTAACAATGAGTCATCTCATCCAAGTCATATTCATTAAAACATGATACGATGTGACTTTGTATGTGGGTGTGTGTGTATATGTGTGTGGGTGTGTGGGTGTATGTGTGTGCATGCATGCGTGCGTGTTCATGTGAGCTCTTAATAGGATGGAGAGGATCCAAAATCAACCTGACATCACAAGTTCATAAACATCGTCTTTTCAATCTCACTGTGAGATGAAGTTGAGGTGTTCGATTATAAAATGACGGCCTTGAACAAAAGCAAAGCAGCTCTGTTTTCATTTGATCACCCTTATCTCCTCATCAAAGACAGCCAGACTTATAAGCAGAACAGCAAAGGAAGCTCTCCACAGCCAAAACTCTAATTTCAACCAATTCCCTGAGACCATAAATCATCAACTGGAAGTTTGTCTATTTCATATATCCAGCATATATTGTCTCTCCGCGCAGTGCACAACGCATCCTCTCTTGATGGGCTAACTCTATGCTAATTCAGTCTTATGTAAAGAGGAACAGTTTCACATGGGGGTTGTTTCATTTCCTATGGAAACCCGGTAATAGCCATCTTTTTTTCGTTTTCTTGCTAATGTGCTGCTTGTCAGCCGCAGAGGGGGAGAACTGTGTTGAGAACCATGGCTTACATAGGCCCACGGGAATCTCCAGTGTCTCTCCTTCCACACTCCTTCGCTCAGTTCCTCTTTATCATTTGCTCCTGGCCACTGGGCTACTGCTTTAAACCCCAACAGGCTCCATTACTTAGCTTCAAAGTGTTGCAGAGTCCGCCCCACGGAGCCTTCATTAGTTGCTATACGTATGCAAACAGCAGCAGGAACCAGAGACGCATTACACAAGACCCATCCTAACTCACCTACACCATATCATCAGTTAGATCTCAACACACATGCTGGGAAAATGCTTACGTGATATGCTTGGATTCATGGTTTGCCACGTTTGAAATGCCAGAAAAAAAGAATTTGAAGTAATTCTGGGTTTCGCCTGAATCTTCCAGAGTCTTTCTCTGCTTAAAGGCCATGCTCTGCCTGGGGCTTGTTCGCGGGCGGATCTGAATGCACATCATTCACGTCCACTTGTTTTCTTGGACAACCCAGCCAAGGGTGTTGAGGCCATCCAGCTCAGCCCACTCCAACGTGGTAAACCATGGGTATGACTGTGGGAATATGCTTGTGTGACTGTGCATTCCCAGTTTGATTATGCACTGGATTAATGACCAAAGCTGAAGAAAAACAATAGAAGACAAGCAGCGTAAAACATGAAACAAAATCCATCTGGCTGTTCCCCACAGGCAGCGACTGGAAGGCATGGAAGGCCATTAGAGGTTATAAGAAAACTCCCTCGAAGGGTCCATTGAGGCTCATGCAGTGGAATCTTTTTATGTGTTTCTAGTATTGCCATGCTGGAGTCACCTAGTGCAATCATCCTTTAATCGCTACTGTATCACGGGAATCTAATCACGACTGTTAATCTAATCATTGTTCTGAGGAGGTGACATGAATTCCACCTGCTATAATCCAATTCCTGACACATTTCCTGAAGAAACACCAATGCCTTTGGGAAAACAACAACTATCCTTTTATGTGGGCTAATTTTACACTCTCATCTTGTCAGGGATGAGGCAGAAATGTTGGCTGGCAAGTGCGCCAAAGAAGGAAACAGCCGTTAACTCCCACACCCGTGCCTATCCCACTGATTGCATTTTTCTTCAGAAATGACCCCTACTAACCCGGCACAAATGACTGGACACCGAGGGCCAAACACTGGGCTGCATTCTCCCAGTGGGGCATTGCCAAATCCCCCCGACTTACACCATGCCCTGCATTCTCAACAGCCTGGGCAAGGAATCCATTCAGGGCTCGTCTTTGCTGGTCGTAAAGGGCGACTCACTCATCCATGAAAAACACATTAGAAATACTTACACTTGCCATAAATGCCCATAATCCAGGCAATCGTTCATGCTTTATAATGCTGTTCCCAGCAACATGGGGAACGCTGAAGGTCTCTGATAGGAAAAACAAAAGATAAATGACGTACCCTGGCCTTTTCTAATCCGTCAATTTCTTTTTGGAGCCTTTTGTCCTTCAAGCCAAGCGCGGCTTCAATTCGCGTGGGCCAGCGAGCCTTGGACAGAAGTTGAACTTCACAAGGGGCACTTACTGTTGACCTTTACCCAGAAAACCGTTTTTTTTCCCAGAGTGATGTCTCTATTTTCCCACGCCAAGGCCTCATCTCGTGGAGGAAATGCCTCTGTTGGACGTCTCTGCATCAGTCTATTGCAAATTACCTGAAGATGTCAGGATGCATTAAGGAAACAGCTAATACACAAGTCTATAAAACCGTTTACCAGTGTTACCCCCCAATCTTTCTGGCTTGCTGCCATCCTTGTGGAGGGTCTCCATTATGCTGGGTAAGTGCGGTGGACTGGTACAATAAGCGTCCAGACAGTGGGCAGCAAAACCAGGAGACTTAAGGCCTCATTGTAATGGGAGCTGGTTAAATACCAGCACGTCATTAATCCCCCCACACACTGATTCACAGAAACTGGGTCCTCACAAGTGCAAAGGAAACATACACGTACCCACACATGTTGTCAACACTCCCTGCGTTGTGCTCCAGCTCCCAGGCCATTCACAACTGTTAGGCCCAATAGCGGCCCTTGTCTGGCTGAATGTGTTATGTGGGACAGTCGCTACGTATAGCCTTCCCCAGTACAGTTGTCTTTTGTCAGGGATGTGAATTGTGCTTTATAACCGTTCAGACTCCCTCCTACCTCCCTGGCCGGACAGGCTAACCACGGCTATCCCAATAAAACCAAGATTATTATTGTAAGGTAATGTATGGGCTACTGACTTTATATGGTCCCCCACCAGCACAGAGAGGGAGGCGGGAAAGGGAAGGAAAGGGAAGGCAAGGGAAGGAAAGGGAAGGCAAGGAAAGTCAAGGTCAGAAAGTGCTCCACGTCTCCAAAAAGGGCAGGATATTCTGAAACTGTCAATGAAGCCCTTTTCTGCTAGAAGGAAAAATAAACAAGCCGGCTGTGTTCTCTTTTCTCCCTGGCTCAAGGCTGACGTAGAACACTGCACTAGTTTACTCAAAGTCAAACTTTGAACAGCTCTCACCCTCATCACCCCAGCTCCCCCCTCACCCCAACCCACGTCTGACATTCTGGTGGAAAGGTCGTTTTTTTAACGTTATCACTAAAGTGCTTCTGCTGTTACTACTCGAGTGGTCAGACTTCCGCTTAAAAGCTCCTAGCCTAGCACTAACTGTTGTTAGCAGCACCCACCCCGTTACATGCTAGCCAGGTTGGGGGGGGGGCCTGCTGCCTGTATCACAAGCCCTACCCTGTGATGTGATGCAGGGTAGGGCTTGTTTGGCGTCCCTGGTGAAATCCAGGGGAGAGAACATACTCGCCGGGGCATTAGAGAGGAAAGGGAGCACTACAGAGGAGGGGGGAGGGTTGGGCTGCTGTATCAGCATGTGTGCAGTAATGTGATAGTAGGGCCTGGCTACACAAAGAAAACACAACTGGCTCTAAACCCCCAACCCCCCTAGTCCAGGCCCTGAGGCAGGGTGTGGGCAAGCTTAGGTGAGGTGCAGGGAGGCTGGGTAACAACTCTGCAGTAATAATTACCTTCCCCAGAGCCCAGCACTGTACCACCACAGGGTTGGATGGAAGCTAGGGAGGGGCCTCTTGTGTGTTTGGGGAGGCAAGGGGCGCAAAGGTGAAGGTGGTTTAATCTAGCTAGCTGCTGCTGCTGCTGCTGTGGGGTAGTAACACGGGTAGAATCAGCCCAGAGCAGATGTGTTTAACTTGGCTGAGGAAATGGGAGAAGGGGTTGTGGGTGTGTCAGTGGGTGTGTGTGTGCCTACATGCAAGTGTAGGGTAGTAATACTATTTTCTCTCTTTTTTAAATGGCAGGCTGTTGTCATCCATTCACTTCCTGATTTAGACTGAACTGCCCAGGTGGTCCCCTGGGGTAGTATGTACTACCAACCGGGCTCAGC
>OOFG01063935.1:0-10591 GCA_900323295.1 Molva molva | reverse complement strand
CCAGGGAAGTGGATCAGCATCATTAAGCAGTGCTGGGGAACGCAGTCCTGAGCTCAACACGGATCTACATGCAGACAGAAAACCGGCTCAGCACGCATCACATTGGACACGCTTCTGCCCAGAACCACACATCACTCATCCGGCTGCTTGCAGTCCAGGAAGACAAAGACAAAGAAGGTGGAATGATGTAGTGGGTCACAGTGAAACTTGAGTCAATGTGGGTCAAAGTGAAACTTAAGTCAATGTTAATATTATTGTTGTATAGCCATTAATAACAGTTACAATCTCAAAAGGCTTAGATTAGCTCAAAATGAATCGAACAACCTGCCTCACTAGGAATTCCTCGATGGCAAAAATACCACGAGAAGCCAACACCCGAATTTCGACATACTTTCAAAAGTTTTCTAATCTTTCAAGTTAATACCTTGCTTACTTCGCTGTTGAAAAACAGTGCCTCAAAGCCTGGAAAACCGAAGTAGCAAATGAGATAAGACAAGCATACAATGATATGATCATTGAGTTAACGCTGTACCCAAACACGACAAATGAAAGCTTGAAACTGCCTGACAATGTGCAGGTGCTCAGTATAAACCGATTAACTCTGTGACATCCCTCTACGTTAGCTTAAAGAAACATGCCGCCTCTTTGTCCTTCAGAAGGCAGCACGTTTTACGTATGCAATTATAATCAGCAGCTGTGGCTAATCGATTTTAATTTGAATGATTTGCTAATTATTTATTTTTTACAGCAAAGCGATGCAGACGATATCATTTAAATAAATTACCAGTAGTCAGATGTGACAACCAACAGATGGTGCTTTGGTAACGGCAGGACATATGCGAAAAGATTGACCCTTCACCAATTAATGCGGAACAGGATTCATTCATATTAGCTTTATACCAGAAACTAAACCTGTCGCACACTGTCACACTCATGGCTATGAGTCATTAGACAGTCAGTTTGTATGTACAGGACATCTATTAGTCCTTTTAAAAATGGTCAGCTAACATGGATCATCAAATATCTATAGCTTATGTCAGCAATCTCCCTCTCCCCCATGCATATCAGGCAACCCCAAGTGGGGGTCAACACCCAAAGGTGTGGAACCATTGAACTAGACAATTAACAAGAGACTATTCTGGAAGTAGACTATAAACACAAGACTATTCTGGTTTTGTAACCAGAAGCTGGAAAATGAACACGAGACTATGCTGGCTTTCAAACCAGAAAGTAAACTATTACCACAAGAATATTCTGGCTTTCTAACCAGAAAGTAGACTATTGTTTAGTTTCTAACACAAGACCATGGGGTTGTGATCAATCCATCAAACAAACCGTATTCATATACCTGTCTTTGTGCAGAACTGCAATAAAAAGATTGCATAACAAGGGAAGCAACAGTTAAAAAATGAAAAATCCGAATCACAGTGATACATTTGGGAGGGCTTGAGTCTACTTGAGGAGAGGAAAGCTAAACTTAAGTGGTAAAACGGATGCTGGTGGTGATGGGCGTTGGCAGAGTCTTACCTTGCTTGGTCAGAGCTTCCCTGAGAGCTGGCGTGATCATTTCCCTCCTCTCCTCCTCTTCCTCATCCTTCCTCATCACTCCATTTGACTTGGATCGCCGCGCCATCTGCCCACCGCCTTGGCTCTGGCCAGCACTCTGGAGCGCAAACACACACACACACACACAGACACACACACACACACACACACAGAAAATAAAAACACAAGCACACACGCACACAGAAAGAAAATGCACATACACACACACACACACACAGACAAAAACGCACACACACACAAAAAAATGCACACGGACACACACACCATCAGAGGATACTGTCATAGAGGCTAGAGGCGACGCACAATGCACTCCTGTGCAAGCCACATTGTTCAGGGAATAAACTAACTAATCAAGAATGTCTCACAGAGGATTACAGCGCTAATTAGTTGCATGGTTCCTCGGTTGCAATGGGAGTAAATCAGAAGTACAGAATTTTGATATCAGTTGAAATACAATGCCCTCATAACTCTCGCAATAAAAGTATATCCACTTTTTCAGTTGAATTTTCATTGAAAGTACATTGGCATTTCGTTTTGTCCTCATGCTTTTCCGTTATCCAGATAAAACCTTACTGGAGAGAGGAAACGTCCCATTTATGTTATCATTTGGAATTTAGGGCCTCAGTTTCAGCATATGGTTCTCTTTCCCTTATAGAAATAGAGCATGGCTGCATTGAGGTAGCAGGACGAAGAAATCTCTTCCATGTTCCTGCAGTATAATCCTGTATTTCCTATAATTCATTCCAGAATTTATTAGATTTGAACATGGGTCAGGCATAGGAATGCAAGTTGATGGTGGTGAAGATCACACTGCGATAAATAGTTTGGTAACACAATATAATAACGTTCAGTCATAACTTAAAGTTTTGTTAATGGTTAGTTCATCATTAACTAAAGGCTTATAGATTACTTATGACTGAACCTTATACAAAGTGTAACCAATAGTTTTCCTGGTGATGAATTATTGTACTGGAAAAATGTGGTTAATCGCAATCTTGTGCACAATGTTCAGAAAATATTAACAAATTTGAAAATCTTAATACAAAATATACTGAAAATATTCGGGGTTTTATTCAAAAATCTTTTTTAAGTCCTAAATCTCCTTTGACCCCATCTGCCTGTTGGGCGACCCTACACGGGGTCACGACCCTGAGGTTAAGGAGCCGCGCTCTAGCTGTTCTCCTCCAACACGTGCCAGTTGAGTTTTGGAAAGCTAAAAATAAATCTCGATTAGCATTCTAAAATGCTAATCGAGAATTGGTTCCATAGAGACACTTTAGTTCACAATTGAATATAGATCAGCAACTGCGCAGCCAATAAATGTTACCACAATAAACTTTTCTAAAGTGTTTTTAAATACACCTTGAAAGATTCTGTAGTGATGATCCTCTGGCTGTTTATATGATGAGAACACAAATAAAAATAGATTTTTCGATTCATCTTCCCTGCAAGTGCAAGGGAGGGGACATAATAAGAAATACTAGAACACAACAACATAGTCATATTCTGATCATTTAACATCAGCGAGATGAATCCTACACGGTGGCCTTCAGAGAAACATCCATGAATATAACACAAGGATAGGGTAAGCCAAATCTCTGTTCCAGCAGTCCTACTATGTTAAAACAGAACTTCTGGGGGGAGATGGCACAGAGCCTGGGCCGGAAACCAAAAAATGCAAGGGGCAGAGTAACGTCTTGCTTATAAACATGTTACTATTGGCCAGGCTTTAAATGCTTTTCAAATGCCGAATCTTCCACAGAAAACAAATGTAAAAATAATCTAGGCGGCCCGTCTTTCCATCCATCAAGGGGTTGTTGGACTGAAAACAGTTTGAGACCCCTGGTTTGAAACGCATGGCATCGGGTTTTGGCGCGGTGCTTCCTATGACTTGGCGAGTATGGTCGAAGCCCGCTGAGGGTGAGCCGTGAGTCACGGCATAACGGGGGGAATTATGGACCTGAATTTCCCTGCAGAACAGCGCTGACAAACAGAGCTGCGTAAGGACATTGCCTCTCCACCTGCACATTAATCACAAAGTCTTTTGTGATACAATAATGGCACTGAGGTGCCTATACTGATTAATGTGGGGACGTAGGTAGACGACTTTTGACGGTATTTATTACTTAGAGCTTTTTTTTCCGAGACCACAGAGAAGGCTAGCGGGATATAATTTACACTTATGTTGGTATGAAACGGGGAAAGTGTGGAAAGGAATTGGGAAATAAGAGCCAAATGTTCGTTCACACATAAATACCTAAGGACTCACCATGTCCCTATGACATGCTTGGACTATGAGAAGAGAACGCCTGGAGTATTCCACCTTTCTACCCCCTTTCTACCTCCACCTTAACTTGCATCTGCAGCTCACATCATTTCATCAGTGTGCTGTGTAGGATTTCCCTCCCACATTCAACACAAATTAACACATTCGATATTTAGTCTTATGTCTTGAGTCGAATATATAGCTTATATCCAGAAGACGCTTATATCCAAAGCTACTTTTTCTAGATACAGTAGGCCTACATGTCATTTGTGAGGGTTTTTCTTCTGTGGCCTTTGGGGCTCCAACTCAGGACCTTCTGTCTTCGATCACCCTACCCACTAGACTATCCTGCTCCCCGGATCATGCACCCACTTCTTAAACAGAGAGTGAAGGTGTGTTCTCCTCTTGTATGGAATCCATGTCACAATACTGCATGCCACCTGTGATTCAAATGGAACGTATTCCAATTTTCCTCTTTAAAAAATCTGACGCTATAGGTCTTTAAATCTCCGGGGAACAAGAGTTCTGAAATGGGAAAAGTAGGTCATAACATTTGATACTGTGCACTTTGAGGAATAATGGCAGTAAGTGTTGGATTTCAGAGAAGTTTGATGTTTGGTTAGCTTTTAAAGATCAAGGGCTGTGGTATTCTTTGTGAACTAGCCGGAATCTCTCGAGTCCCTCACCTCAGCCTCTGAGGACTGTCTCTCTATGATGACATATGACTGACATTAATAAATATGAATGAACACGTGTATGGTAAGATCACACAAAAAACACCTGCATAATGAAGACTGATGCTAGCTACATCACAGAGAGATATATTTAACCTCTTAACTACCACAGTCCTGTATATGGAGCCGGGAGGGGCAGGGGGGGCACTTTTATTAATATTTTGTGTTTATGTTTATATTTATATATAAAACAATATTGTTTTAATATTATTATATTGAAAAAATCCAAAATATATGGATGTATCACAATGTCCACATAAACAACAAGATTAAACATTTCCAATGAAATGTCATGAATGTGGACAGGTACTGAATTGGCAGCTGATATATTTAGGCAGGAATTCAAAAAAAGGGATGGCAGTCAAGGAGGTTATAATTACATCACGGAATAATGGAAATGGGACAGATTTCGGGGTTCAAACCACAACACAAAATCTAAAAGGGCCCCTATTTCCCCACCAGGTGTGAGGCAGATAAGTAATCACATCCATCATACATCTGGGTGGACACTCCCACTTGTGATTATACTAGTGGACAGATTGACAAATGGCTTGTAATGGAAAATCAGCCTCAAACAGGGGCCCTTGAAGGCTACAATAGAGGAGTTGCTCATCTTGGCTAAAAAAAATGTCTCTGCTTAATTTATGCATCTTCTTTGTCCCTGTTACTAAGCCTAGGGGGGCTACCATAACATATTCAATGTCAATTTCCTTCCCTTTCAATAGCCAGAAAAGACAAATGAAGTCGACTGGCTAAAGAGTTTGCCTGTTGAATACAAATTGGAAGAATAAGCCTCTGGAAGGCTGTGATGGACGGCCGGCCTCGGAGAATAACCACGTGCAGGTCTGACACGGGTATCACAGCGCTGTCATGGCCACGTCCACAGCTGATCTATAAGTCATGTGCCCTGCTGTACTGCCCTGCAGATCTGTTTGGGGTGAGCTCCCTCTGCCTCCGCAATCCATCATCTGTGGTTGCGCGTTTTGTTTGTTGTGTTGTTGTTGAGCGCAAAAGGGCATCAGTAAGCATCGAGAGGCCGCTGCAGCACCCTGTTCTCCCTGTCCTTTTCAAGGTACGTTACATCATACCGCCGACGGTAATACGGCACGAAATATTCTTCTGTTTTTCTAATAGGATGGCCGCCATACCCGTCAAGGAGCGCAATAGATCACATTTCAAGGGCCAGACTAAGAGCCCTTTTCTCTCCTTTCACTCCTTCTTCAATGTGCTCCATCCTGGACCAGCAGCAACATGACAGCAGACTGTGTGTCAGATGTACCCAACAGTGCACCAATCTGTTCCCCCCCAAGCACCAAGAGCCAAGAGTCAAGAGGCCACTACTACACCCAACCCCCATCCACCCCTTCACCACGGAGCTCGGACCTCCGCCACGTGTATTATGAGTCGAGTGGGCTCCAACCCATCCCTTGGGGACCACCACTCCACCCTCCTTCTCCGTCCTCTAATCTGCAATCTCTAACGCCTGACTCGATTCATCAAGGGTCCGGTGATCACACAAGATGAGATTAGGGTGTAATTGGGCCTGTGAGTGCATGGTTGCATCGGAAAACAGGTGATGGGGAATTGTGTTGACCACCAGTGGCGGTGAGTGACAGAACTAGGACAGCTCGCCATATCACGCTGAATCCCAGCAAACTTTGGAGCTGACGAAGCCAGAGTGTGAGAGAGAGAGAGAGACAGAGAGAGAGGCAGAGAGAGAGCGAGAGACAGAGGGAGAGAAAGAGGGAGAGAGACAGAGAGAGACACAGAGAGACACAGAGATAGAGAGAGGCGGCAGGTGGCATTGACAGGACCGGGCGAGATAGGGAGGAGATAAGAGAGAATGAATTAAAGGGCGGATAAGTTGAAAATACAAGGAGGGAAAGGAGCAGACGCATAGCAGAGGTAGGAATACAGAAGGGCATTTTGATATTTTCAAGTTGAGATGACTCATAACTCGAGGTGATGGAAAGTAATCTACAATATGGAAAGACATAACTCATGAGAACATGAATTGTTAAATAAAGCCTTCACTATCGGCTGATGATAGATTAAAGGATATGTTTATGATATAATAAACACTTAATCGTAATCGCATAGTATGATGTATGTATTGGGACTGATTTTAACAACATCCATCGTCCCTTATCTAACATATCTTGATTAATCGTCTGTATCGATTGTGACCAGCTGTCAGTAAAACAGCATATTTTAATGATCTAGACAGATATTTATTTATAATTTTTTGTATGTAATTACTAACAATGCAAGGCTCAAACTATAACACTTGTCATTTATCAAATATCTAATGGAAATACATCAGTGTTCAAAAAATAAAAGTGAGTGACAGAAAGAACTCAAAAGTGTAAAAATATGTAAGTAAATTATACAAATTGTAAGTGTAACCAAAGCTAATAGAAAGCATTAAGAAAACTTGTATTTATAATGTAATAATATTTATTTATTTCGATTAATTTACTTATTTCCTTCTCTCTCACTGCTATTGTGGCAACTGAATTTCCCCTTTTGGGATTATTAAAGTAGTTACTAAGTGTGAAGAACACTAATGCTTGTGTGTGATTGGGTTAGATTGGGCTAGATTAAGGTCACCAACCAGCCCAACACAACAGACCATGGGCCTTATTCACCTAGCGGCCATCTTGGTTCTAAACGGTATTGAGGGAACTGAATTCAGACCTCCACATTCAGTTCCCTCAACCCAGCTAGAGATTTAAGCTAAAATGGTGACTAGCTGAATAAGGCCCAACAAATTTTTACCATTTGAAATCATTGACCCTTTGCAGATTTAACAATTAAAGAGTCATGGAGTGGAATGACCAAGTAATTATCGACTGGAGTGTTTTCCATTTAGAAAATGTGATTTTTAGATGGCGGAAGTCATTTTAGTGGCGCAGCTGAACTGAAATGATACACCAGACAGGGAAAGAAAGTGGTGATTCAATAACAGCACGTAAGTTAAGCTAAATGGCTTTTCCCCACCGTTTAGTTCCATTCCAAAAACATACTCAAGTGAACCCCTTGTAAATGGTTTTAATGCAACTTTTTAACCATTGCTGTTTTGTATTATATTTGACTTATGTATTTTGTGACTTTGTACAGTGTCCAAGAGTACCTTGAAATGCGCTTTATAATTCAAATGTAGTATTATTACTACTTGATTGATGTGCAGTTTTGGGGCTGGGGCATTTTGTTTTTTTGTCTTACACAAGAGAAAATGTTTTCATCAAAAGGAATGACTTGACAACATCAGTTCCACTGCATCATTTTCCTGTTCAATGTTGGCAGTAAGGATACTGCCAACATTGAACAGGAAAAGTGGAATTAGTCAAACGGTGGTGGAAAACTCACAAGGTTTTGGAATACAAGACCCAATTAGTCAAATAGTACTCAAAAAAGATAATCCCACCCCAAGTAACTGCTGTTCATCAAAAGTTATATGATGTGAACCACTAGACAGCAAAAAGACTACAGTTGAAGTGAAGCACCAACACATGATGTTCAGTAGGTAACATACCGACCCATACTCAGAAAGCTTGAATCTCACCAACTGTTACTTCACAGCGGTTCACTACTATTTAACAATTTAGTCATTTCACAAATGCTTTAATCCAAAGCGACTGACAGTGAACTTAAATACATGTCAGGTAGGGGTTAAGGCATCTTGCTCAAGGATGCCTATAGGTTGGTTGTGGGCATTGAGGGTTCAAACCCATAACCTTTCAGCTGGGAGTCGAACACCCTAACCACTAGACTATCCTATCCCCAGTGCATCCGTTCAGCTTAGTTCTGTGTGTCCAGTGAAGTTCTGGACCGGGACTTATGGACTTCCTGTTGGCAGGGGTACCCCTCCCTCTACCCGACGCCCGTCTCCCAGCTGCCAACGGGGTTGTTGGGAGTGTTTGTGTAAAATCAATAAAGAGGGAACTGATGAAAACGAAGAGTGAATATACACGCTGCTGGCAGAACAAACACACGGATCAGCCAAAGAGCTGCGACCTCTGGCATGCTGGGAGTTTGGAGGTCTCTCGGTTGACCAGGGAACGGCTCAATTAACAGACAGGAGGTTTGGAAGAGGGACAACGTACTCCCAGCCTAGTCATCGCCGTACTGGAGTACTGGATACCCCACGTGGTTCGCTAATGAGGGGCTGGATCGCTTGGTGGCTAGGGTGGGCCAAGAAGATAGTGAATTTGATCCTCGGGTCCACAGTCAAAACTGCTGGCTTCCTTGAGCATCATGCGCCCTTACCCCTAACTGCTCTTGTTGTCGCAATTCACTGAAAGTGGCTTTGGATAAGAGCACGGTAAAAGCGTGCTGAATTATTAAATAGGGAATTAGGAGCTAATGATGCACATTTGGCTCGTCCTCCTTCACTTGCACTTGGTCTTTTGTTATCGACACACTGACCTTGAGGTGAAACTTTAGACAAACAAAAAGGTTGCACAGGCAATTACCTGGCCAACAGAAGGGTGCTGATTAAAGCAATTGTTGGGAAACAATGAAATTGCAATACTTAGGATGTATATTCTTCTGAATATTTGTGCATTTAAGAACAAAAATTAATAGATTAGGATTAAAGAAAATATTTGTTCTGTGTGACAAAGATTTGGTCCAAAATACAATTAAAATGACTTCATCATTATCTGAAACATTCATTAAAATGACTGCTGCTTCTATACATGACGTGACCAGAGCAAATGAACGCCACGTGTTTACCATGGATGTATGTTAATTATGTTTATCATGGATGTATAAAAAGTGTACACAATGCTGAACAAAGTACATATTTAACTGTGCTTAAGGTTTACTTACATAAACATTGTGAATCAAAATCATATACAAATGTGATGGATTTTTGCCCTTGTACTGCAATACATTGTGGGCACATTCTCCTAAATATGGCTAAAAATCCAATCTTACAATTCAAGACTCACTGATACTCCCTAGTGGTCAGAAATATATTTACCAGAAATCTCTTCACTCTTTTAACTAAGTCACTCTGCATATCCATCACTTTAGTTCAAACACATTTTAAATGCCTTAATGGTTTCATTCTGGGTAAACAGATATGACCAACAGCCAATTGTCTGTCTTATGAAAACGATTATGAACGTATCTCGCTTTGTCAGTTTTCCTCTGTCAATCTCCTTCTTGTTGATTATCTTGTGTAAAGGAAAAAGACTGTTACTTTGGTTTATTAATATGATTATATTTTGTGCCTCACTAAAATAGTTCATCTTTGAAGCAAACACTAAAACACGCAGGTACTCTGCTAGTACCTGCTCTTTTGCACTCACTTGCAAGGTATTAGCATGGCAACATAACAAGCACATCTAGGTACGGTTTTAACCATGCTCTGCAGCTGCAGCCTTGACATTTTGGCCGTCAGAGCTCACACGCGCCAACGAAAGCGAAAGGTCAGTAATCAAACGCATAGCGTGAGTGAACGTCTGCTTGCATTTGAAAGTTTGGTTTGAGTGAGACCTTGTATGCCCTGTGTGTGTGTGTGTATGTGTATGTGTGTGTGCGTGTGTGTGTGTGTGTGTGCATGCGTGTGTGAGCGTGTGTGTGTTGGTCTTTAAGGGTGTATGTGTGTGTGAGTGTGTGTGTGTGTGTCTGTGTGTGCGCATGTGTGTGTGTGACTGTGTGTGCGCATGTGTTTGTGTGTGTCTGTGCATGCATGTGTGTGTGCGTATGCCTGTGTGTGCGTGTGTACATGTACATGTGTGTGTGTGTAAGTGGGTAGGTATGATTGTCTTTTAGTGTGTGTGTGTGTGTGTTTGTGTGCGATTGTGTCTGTGCATGCCTGCGTGCGTGCGTGTGTGTGAGTAAGTGTGTGTGTGTGCATGTGCGTGCGTGTGTGTGTGTATGTGTACTGTACTAGGGCCCACATTAAGACGGAGCACCGGCGAGATGTGTTGGGACGGCAGGGTAATGCGACAGTTCTCTCACGGAGGAAGCAACAGTAACTAAAGCTCATCAAATATTTAGAGGATGCCCAGCC
>OOFG01063927.1:8588-19183 GCA_900323295.1 Molva molva | reverse complement strand
TGTGTGTAAGATGCATATATAGAGAGAGCATAAGAGAGAGTATAAGAAAAGGAGACAAAGATAGAGTGATAAAGGAAAGGAGAGAGAGATAGAAAGATAGAGAGTGAGAGAGAGAGGGAAAAGGAGAGTATAAGGAAAGGAGACACAGATAGAGTGAGAGAGAGAGAGCATAAGGAAAGGAGAGAGAGAGGGAAAGAAAGATAGAGAGTGAGAGAGAGAGGGGAAAAGACAGTATAAGGAAAGCAGACAGAGACAGAGAGAGAAAGAATAAGGAAAGGAGACACACAGAGAGAAAGAGACTATAAGGAAAGGAGACAGAGAGAGAATGAGACGATAAGGAAAGGAGACAAGGAGAGAGAGAGAGAGAGAGAGAATAGGGTAAGGAGACAGAGACAGAGAGAGAGAGAGTGTAAGAAAAGGAGACAGAGAGAAAGAGACTAAAAGGAAAGGAGACAAAGAGAGAGAGAGAGAGAGAGAGAGAGAGAGAGAGAAAGAGACTATAAGGAAAGGAGACAAAGAGAGAGAGAGTTTAAGGTAAGGAGACAGCGAGAGTTGTGGGTGTTTGTGGTTCCTCTCCTCCTTACAGGTGACCTTACGTCTGACAAGCCCTAATGGCTCCAGGTATCATCTTCCTGCTGCCAGGTACTGTGTCCAGCCCCACAAACAATCCCGGGTTAGAGCTCATTTGCAATTAATGTCCCGGAGAGGAGGGGAGAGGACACACTGCAAACACAAAGGCAGCCGACAAAACTGTAATAATGACGTCGGAAAAAAGACACCAGCGTAAGACTGATAGCGCTATTCTTTATTTATATATTTTTTGTTATTTATTATATTGGTTGAAGGCGCCGTTGTTAAGTGGTCCTAGGTGCTCTATTCAACGGCTGAAGGTAAAGTTACCGGTATCGTTTTGAGAAGGTGGATGGGGAAAAACAGCGTGTCTGTGTTTGTTGTAACAATCTCTGGCGTGAGGATTACTGTCCACGGTATGAAGACACACAACGCACACACAATGTGGCTCTCACATTGTGCATGCCCGACATTTTTAGTTTTCTTTGGTCCTTACAATCAACATGACTCTAAACACAATGAGGAACTGTGCGGATGAATTACCAGATTCTCTACAGAGGAGAAAATCAAACCGTAGCCAGGAGTTCTTTTATCCTCTATTACGGAACAAATCCACCAACATTTCCCGCTTTCACCTCTGATTTATTTAGCATTATTTATATATTTCCCCCCAAAATAAATGTGTTGTTATTGGAGCAACAGTCCTTTTTTATTTACCTTCATCACTTCTCTTATCATCTATTTCATTCTTCTTTCCTTATTTCTGTGAACTATATTTTGAGTTGTTTTTATTACAGCTGTATTGAGGAGTTGGAGATGAAAGCTAGCTAGCGTGCTCTTAACGAAGTAGCCTACCGACAGCTGGACCCAGAATAATGATTGGACCCATGAAGAAGCCACAAAACGGAGGACTCGGTCTTGGTGTGTGTAATGAGCGGCCTGCACTCTGTTCCAGGGACAGACATGAACCCCTCATCAGAGCGAGAAAAGATTGAAAATTACGGTTCATAAAAGGCCAGCCCGGTAACCATGGTGACCCTGTCTCCTGCATCTCCTTGCTGCCAAAACTAGAGTGCACTCAACACACACATATACACAGACACACACACACACACACACACATACACAAATGTAACCACACACACTTATTAATATGCACATGCTACGTACACACACAGATACACACACACACGGACACACACATACATACATACACACACTTATTCACATGCGCATGCTTATGTACACACACACACACAAGCACACATACACACGTAAACACACACTTATACACATGCACATGCTTACTTACTCACAGATATACACACACACACAGACACACAGATACATACACACACATACACACACACATTGCTCCACCTATGGCTTTAGCCATGCGAAGGACGTTTTTGCATATAGAGATATGTAAAACTCACCCATTCTGGATAAACCTACCAAAAAGGCTAATTTGCTTCTGTAAATCTGGGGATTCTATATTTCGGAAATAATCTAGCTAGTTGTCGTGAGAACATGCAAGACAGGAGATTACCTTTATTTATGTATCAGGAATCTGGATCAAACTATACAGTTTATGAAAGAGAATAACTAGATCCTACTTTATTGATCCTGGACGGGAAATCGGGGAACGATCCTGCACCACTACCTCAGATTGCTCAGTAGATCAGTGGTTTAAAAACCTATTTCAGTTTTTTTGTACTGAACACAAACAAGGGCGTGCCTGCCCAAAGACCCCTAATATATGAAAATTCATCATTTGTAGGCATCCTTTAACAAGCTGCCTACCTGCTCCTCAATGACTGAAATGTACCTGAAATCACTGTAAGCCACTTTGGGTAAAAGGCTAAGTGACTAAATAGTAAAACAAGTCGGGTCATTATATCTCCTAACTGTCAGTGAAGTGGACGGTCATGACAGAGAAGAGAAAGAGAAGCAGGAGAGAGAGGTGGGAAAACAATACACCAGGCTAGCAAAGCCTGGTGGTGCTTCGGTTCTCACAGCACTGTGTTGAGCTTGGATTACCAGGGAGAAATATTGGGCTTTGGCACCTTTGAAGTGGTATCAGTTAGCAATGGAAACGGTTGATACACAACAAAGTTTAAACAAAGAGACAGACGGTCAGAGGTTTCGTAATGTAACGCGCTCACCTCAAACAACTTGCTCTGGGTTGAACAGGACGGCTGAGTTTCCTTGGCATGCATAATGAACGGCTAGCTAGAAACAAAGGCAGATTGGATTTTAAAAGATGGTGCCAAAAACGTAATTGGACGCGACCAAAGCGCTTGCCCGCGTGTTTATACACAAACAGGTTGTGTATTTATACTTTATCTCTGTACTCTACCGCAATTGTGACAAAAATAATTGTCCTCTGGCTTAATAAAGTACTCTGAATCGGAATGAAACACACAGCACTAGAAGGAGCATTATAGGAGAGCTGTGATGTTCTGTGTGGTGCATTCTGGGACCAAAGCCGGTCCACGTAAAACCAAGGACTCCACACATACATCACACAGACAGCAGGAACACACACGGTACCATGTGTCCCTGTCTTGTGGGGTCCTGTGAGTGTGTGTAATGGAGGTCAGAGGAATACACTGTTTGTAAGGACCAATGGGGGACCTGGCAAATACTCTGTGGCAGTTGACCCCCATTACTCGTCTGTCTGTAGTTTGACATTTCAAAAAAGGGCTTGGGGCTCCGGGGGAGTTACGAGAAAAGGGAGGTGGGGGAGAGGCTGGTTGGGAGGCAAGGCCAACGATGATAGCAAACGCTTCAAGGTCCCCTTGAACTTCTGAAGCCTTAAATATTACGTGACATTAGTCCTTTCTCTCTGCACCATTGGATGAGTCTGTTTTTGCTTTTGTTGTTTTGAATACCAGATGTGGCGACCATAAATGAATAAAACGTACGATTTATGTAACATTTACCTTAGGTTCAGATTCAGGTTCAGATTCATACAACACTTTGAGATTCAGAGATTGTACTCTTTGTAAAAAGCAAACAAAGGAGAAATAAACTAAACTCGCCAAAAAGAAGCAGACTTCCTGTAAAAGCAGCCATCTTCGTGTTGACTAGGTCTCTCTCTTCATGGTGACCCTCATCACACAACCAACAGAAATCCAACCACAGGTCTCTCTCTCGCTCTCTCTCTCTCCAACTCCTCTTGCTTCAGCGGGTGTCTTAACTAAATCAATTGAAAACAAAACTGAAATCTCCTCTCTGCTTGTGTCAATACAGGATGATCAAAACCATGCCAGCACCACTCAGTTCCCAAGCAGCTAAGTGTGGTGGGGGGGGGGGGATATAGTCTAGCTGGAAGCCAGGCTACAGGCAGCATGTCACCCTTAGGGATCTATAACTAAACAAATAATTGGCCTAGACTGTCTAGAGTCAGTGGCTTATTCAGTTACATAATACTTGATGTGGCTGCAGGTGGATACGTTTATACCTGGCTTGGCATACAGAGGAAGGCTGCGTTTATGTTTACAGACCTGGCATCAGCCAGACACACGGCCATCGCAGCAGGAAAACCCCTCTTATGCTTCCTGTTTCCCACAGGGGTCTGGTCCCGTTTGTCGTTTCTCTGCCCATTAGAGGGGATTGATAAGGGGATGTTGTCCACATTTTGAAGCTGTTTGAGACAAACTGAGATAGCTTGTTGTACATGCTGATTAGTGGATGCTTTTATCAAAAGTGTCTTGCAATACCGGGAGTGCATACATACTTAGCATGGGTAGCAGGAGGGAGAACTAAACCCCTACCCCTGGCAGTGTTAATGCCTTGCTCTACCAGTTGAGATAGAAAGGGAATCAAACCCCTAACGCCGGTAGTGTTAACGCCTTGCTCTATCAGTTGAGATAGACAGGGAATCAAACTACTTACCCTGGCAGTGTTAATGCCTTGCTCTACCAGTGGAGCCAGACAGGGAATCAAACTACTTACCCTGGCAGTGTTAATGCCTTGCTCTACCAGTTGAGCTAGACAGGGAATCAAACTACGTACCCAAGCAGTGTTAAAGGGGTGATATTATGCCACCAGGTGTGAGCGTGATTAGCCATTACAAGCCGTTTGAAAGGCAGATTTTCAAACGGCTTGTAATGGCTAATCAGACTCACACCTGGTGGCATAATATCACCCCTTTAATACCATGCTCTAGTAGTGGAGCTAGAGAGGGCAACGGTAGGTTGTATAAATAATTGTGACCCTAGAACCCTAGACATGCTTTACATATGCAATGTGACTTTGTACCTTCCGCAACAACAGAGACGTTTTGATGGTTGAATCACCAAGTCAGAGTGGGCTGGGCTCAAGGTTTCAACCAATAATAATATTTAAAACCCTGTTGGGGCGTCCTCCAAGTATTCCAGCTGCCCCCATTCAGATGATGAACGCTCACGGCATCACTAACATCCTGTTTTACATGAACACACAGTATACACACAATACACAATAATGTTGTTCTAAATACTTCATTTTTGGAGATTTTGCATGATAAAGCATCACCTTTAAAAAAGTAATTCAAACTGAAAGTAGTTCCTTTAATCTAGTGGAACTCTTGCATTACACAAAGATTATCTGCTTTCCAATTAGCCACCAGGTAATTGAGGTCCACCTACAGTTCCTCAAATCAAATTCCTTTTGATCAAAATGAAAAGGATAGTAATAGCATGTGAGGTGAGGGGAAAGCTAACTTCGGCAAAAAAGCAAAATAACAAACAAAATAAACTGAAGCTTGCTGGAGGCAGAAAAGCTTTTCCTAATCAAAGAAAAGATGAGGGAAGTGCATTAACTGCCTTGGCAGCATTAATTACAAAAAACATAAAAGGCAGCCAAACACCTTCGTTCCTCCTAGCGTGAATATAGCTGTATAAATATGTTCGGCGACAGCTTACCTCTAACACTAGCCACAGCTGGTCTCCACATTTGGCGTCCTTCTTGTAAAACATCCCATAAAACTTGACGACATTAGCATGGTCCGAGAGCGCCTTGAGGATGTTGTATTCTGCCTCGATCTCCTCATCGATGTCCTGCAATATGTACATATTGATTAGTAAATACCAGTATTAGTCCTATCAGATCAATAAATCTATATTAACCGTGTAGGGGAATATTTCATTTCACATCATGCAAGTTTACTCATTGACTTTAAGTCTATTTCTAAATTCAAGTACTAATACAACAAAGTGTTTCAGCACATATCCACAAATACTCAAGCAATCTTATCTTTCCATTTTGGTTTTTAACTATTGTGAGTATGTGCCATTGGGTATATGTTTGGGGTGTAGTAAGGTAATGATTACTGTCACAAGACCTACACACCGACCTATACGCACGCACACACACACACACACACAGACAACCACACACACACACGCACGCACACACAGACAAACACACACACACACACACACACATCCCCAGCTCATGAGTCATGTTACATTAACAGGTAACATCCAAGAACATACTTTGTATGTTCCACACCAGCACAGCTCGATGCAGAGTCATGTTACATTGACAGGTAACATCCAAGAACATACTTTGTATGTTCCACACGAGCACAGCTCGATGCAGAGTCCTGTTACGCTTCCGTGTTTACTACTTAATCATTTAGAAGATGCTTTTATCCAAAGACATGTACTGTGAATTCAGCTACATGTCATTGGGGAGCAGGACAGGGTTAGTTTGAGGCATCTGCTCAAGGATACAGGTTACAAGCCTACAGGTAGACTGTGGACACTGGGGATTGAACACAATACCTTTTGGCTAGGAGTAGACGGTTAAATAGAATTTAACCGTGGATTTGACATATATTTCTCCCCAATTCTTGGCACAAGGAGGGATTTTCAGAGGATAAACTGCTCCCACCCCTCAAAACCACACGGTTCTGTTCAAACTCCCCTTGATCCATTTAATCTTAATACCCTCAATTAAACGACTTGGCCCAGTTCCTACCCCAGCTGTTGGTGTTGACATGATTATTACTGTTACCTCCCCCAAGGAGGTTATGTTTTCAACCCCAACTGTGTGTCTGTCTGTGTGCGGGATATCTCTAAAGGTTGAGCACGGATTTACACCAAATGTAGTGGGTAGGTTGGTTATTGGCCAAGTAAGAAATGGTTCAGTTTTCATGCCAATCCGCCAAAAGTGGGAGTGATAGGTGTCTTGACATATCACAAACAGGTACATAACTTCCCATAGATTTGCGTAACAACACCACAAAATGATCCTGAAAGGTTTGTCAAGGGTTGATGATGAATGTTCGGTGACCTTTCCCAGCCCCGCCTACTTCTTGTTCTCTTGAGAATCTTTATAGGGGGCCTTGTGGGGTGTCATCGGATTCAGTTCAGATCAGCCGATTGGCTCCCTCCAAGCCAGGCCCACTTCTATCACTCCTATCAAGCTGCTTCCTTGGCGGAGGTACGTGCTTTACTGAGCCCATTTTGAAGTTATTATTATGATTATGTATTTTAATAGATATTATGCATTATAATTATCAGTACTAGTATTATTAGTAGTAGTGGTAGAATAAGGCCTATTAGTAGTAGTATTGCTATTTAAATTACTATTATTCATATTAATATCAAAATTGATAGTTATAGTTGATGCTAATATTGGTATTAGTATAAATAGTAGTATTTGTTTTAATATTATAACTGTTACTCTTAGTATTGTATGGTAATGGTATAATAATCAGGTCATAATATGAAACACACACTGGACCAGACTCTGAAGGTAGTTTGGTTGAGAGAGCTCACGTGGATGGGGTCCAGTATTTTCACCGCTGCTTTGCTGCCATCCTGTTTGTTGAGGACCTTGTAGACCTTCCCGTAGGTCCCCTTCCCGATGGTCTCTACGATGTCCCAGGTGTCCGTGGGATCGGGGAAGTGATCAAACACGATCGATTTTCCTGTTTGTGGAAACATCTTGAGGAGAGATCTCCTGAAAACAGAAAGGAGAGGCCATTGAAGTCACCAAATGTCAAGATAAATATCAAGAAAGTAAAAAGATAAATCCCCTTTTTAATCTATATTATTGGCCAATCCAAGATTTCAGAAAGTTTACGAAAACAACCAAAAAATCGAAACAAGAAATAATTCATCTTCCGACCCAAATAGCTAAGAGTTTCAACCATAGTGCAGCAGGTCTCAGATTGAAGACCACTGTGTTGTTGATGGAGAGAACATGGCAATTGAAACAGCAATGTGCTTTCCAGCCTTATAACCTTGGATAACCCTGCTTCGCTTAGTGAATGGTGGTGATTAGGAGCCGATTAAATAGTGGTTTCAAGTATGTGAAATATGTGTGTTTTGCTTTGATGACCACTTAGATGTTGTTGTGTAAGTTGTTTATGATGAAAGAAGCAGTGCAGCAGTTGTTGATCGCGGCTTCCGAGAGAAGGTTATGCTTCTCCGACACTTGCTATAACGACACGCTCGTACACAATGAGCCGGTATGTTACTAAAAGGTTCACAAAGTTGCTGTGGGTCATAACCATGGGGACAAAACACGCCCCCCCTCATTCCTCGAGATCTCAGCCCAAAACGTAAAAAAAAAAAAAAAATATTGAGTCTTCAAATTCAAGCTCAAATAGGGGGTTCACTTACACTTTAAAATCACCTATTTACTATTAAATAGAGAAGATGTAACTATATCACTCCATTTATGACATTCTATAGAATGTCATTAGTTTTAGCTCATAAATATTAGCTGGATATTAGCTACATGCTAGTTATATGCTAGCTACATGTTAGCTACAGTGTGTTTGTGGCATGGAGGACACCGTGGGCTAACACTGTAGTCTGAGAGTGATAATCACTTTCTATTATATTTGGGTCAGGATTAGATTTAGCCAGTCTACGATCAAATCTTTAATCCTTTGTGGTTTTGATTAGGTTTCGAAATGGTGCCTGTGTTTATGAGCATGTTCAAGAGAGATGAAAATAGATGGGACATTTAGAGGGAATATATATTAGGGTAGTGACATTTAATAATTAGTGATCGATTTGTTGTGGTCTTAGGTGCGGTTATCAGCTGTCCATAGCTGTCTGTGGTGCTAGTGTCATTGTGTCCATGCAGTCTGGGAACCTTGTTTATAACAGACATAACGCTGTTTTATTGTCTATCTGCAAATTCTGTTTGTGTGTCAATGAAGCAGTCTGAGACATTGCTACAATAATGAATAAATAAAATGATGATAAATAAACAATTTAGTCATTCAATCTCTCTGGATTCAATAAAAGGCATTTGCTGCATTTTAAAAGTTAGATGAAATAAAAAGAAAAAAATAACCTGCATCAATGTTGCGAAACATACAAAACATAATATACATTCCTAGATAGATTCGTAGATGTACGTATTGGACTGCTGCACTCTGATTGACATCACCAGCTACTGCCTGACGGCTGGCCTTTTGACCCCCACCATTTTCTTGGTAGGGGTTGATTTTCACAACTGTTCCTCCCACCTTGAGGATGTGAAATCATGTTTGTACTGGGCATGACCTACAGTGCACTATAATATAATCACATACTTAAAATAACCTTAAAGAATACAGTGTATAATATAAAGAATATAAAGGGCTGTGTTTTTGACCCATATTAAAAAGTGTTCAACATGTTATTTAGTAGCCTACAAAACCAATAGCATAGTATAAGATGAAGACACTATCTAGTACACAGCTTTTTAAACACACCATGCATAAATCCTAGAGAGCAAGGTTATCCCTGTGTAACCTCTAACCTGTAACTCTGTCCAAAGATTCAATCCACAAAATTTCCTCAAATAAACGACAGAAAAGGGACTAAAAGAACAACAATAACTTACATTGTCTGCCTAACCTGTCCTGCATCATGTTTGTTGAGGTTTTGACGAGCATTAATCCATTTGTGTGTATACTAGCATACTAGAATGTAAGTAGTGAAAGGCTAGCCAGGCTGTGCATGTGAAAGGCTAAAGTAGGAGGAGCCAATGTGAGCTAATCTCACTAGCTATTCTGCCAGCCACGGCTAACGATCTGTAAATGGTAGGAGACACTGCGGCGGGATTAGCAGGAATTAGCCTCTGGTGCAGCGAGAGCCCTTCCACATATAGGTTCCCCATTCATACACAGAGTAAAGCTGGTTTGCAAAGTGTTAGCAAGCCGTTAGCCAGGGCCATACCAAAGGCCTACAGAGCTTTCCCACATGGTGGGGGGGTCCTGTATCTGGTCCATCAATCCATCACTGTTGGTGGATGGGTTTCAGCTGTCGTTCAGTTAGCAAATGACACACCGCTTCCAGAAACGCAATCCATGGACTTTATCGTCGTTTAATCGTATATAGATATGTTGCCGTTACTTTACCACTACTACTTAATCCTACAAATTTTCTCTCTGTCTTGACTTGTTGCAGCATCTTTAGAGCTGTTGTCGGTGGGAACATGTGAATAACTCATATCAGAGCTCAGATAAGAACAGAACTGTGATTCCACACAGCCACGACCAGATCTTATACCTAATTCATGTTCCGAGCCATTAGTGTACTATACAAAGGGATAAGTCGTGTAGGTAATTGCACTTGTTGGCCCAATGTACGGTGGCTACCTAACCAGCACACTTGTTCAATAATACACCAGCGGGACTATGGGTGACAACAACCGGCGACACGGGAGAGCCAAGGGTGAAACCTTAGGACCTACACTGGACCACACACACACTGACACACACGTGCTCACACACATAAACAGACAGACCTCACATACACACACACAGACATGCAGATACAGAGACACACACTCTCTCTGCAAGGAGAGAGAGAGAGAGCGAGAGAGAGAGTTATGTTATCTAATTGGGTTGAGCCCTGGTCCAGTGGCTAGCTGCCAGTAATGGTTAGCTTTCAGGGATGAAGCATTACATACAGTCTGTCTGTTTATCATGTTATTAATGCACTGCATGTAATTAAGGGCATTACGTGTATGTGTGTGTGTGTGTGTGTGTGTGTGTGTGTGTGTGTGTGTGTGTGTGTGTGCTC
>OOFG01063924.1:0-10525 GCA_900323295.1 Molva molva | reverse complement strand
TGCATGATTCACATGGGTCAGGTTTTCAGGTCGGAAAATCAGGAATTCCGGAAAAATCACATCCCTGATTAACAATTTACAAATCAAATAAACCAAGCAGCTTTATCTTGAGCATGATCCGTGAGCTGTAAATAATTGTCTAGTTTGTGGTATTGTGCAACCCTTCATTTACGTTCAAACTAGCCTGACTTTAACTGGCCCAGCAGATACCTTGTCCATACCATGGTTTGTGACTAACTATGGTGTCCTCATTAATAAAAGTCGATTAGGCTCAATGTAAAATTCACATTTTATTTGTTACATGACCACATAGTATATTAGAAACAGCTTGGTACATAAAAATGACGACAAACAGAAATAATTAGGTCACGTAGTTCAGAATAAGAAAAAAGGTATAAAAGATGCAGAAAAAGACAGGAGTGCGTTACAACTCAGAGAGCCAAGATGGATTAGCAGTAGGAAAACAAATAAAACTGTACAACAACTGTGCAAGTGTTTTTTTTTTTTTTTTAAAGAAAACTGAGGCAGAGGGACGCATTGAGAAGCAGAATTCAGCGGTTGTTCTTCATCCTCTCCAGCCTCCTGCGGATGTCGTCCAGGCTGCTGGTGTTGCTGCTGGGGGCCGGGAAGGCCGGCCGGGCAGGACTCTTGGGGGCGCGTGTGGTCTGGAGCCGAGAGAGCTTGCTGTACACCGCGTCAGAGGACAAGGACGAGGCGCCGGGGACCGCCAGCACCGGGGAATTCACTGGGCCGTCCGTGGGCTCTTCCTGTTTGAGGAGAGGAGAACTGAAGGTTGACGCGGGTTCATTTGCGATGCCCAGTCGCTGAGAATCAATGCCCATTTACTTATGGATCGGCCACAACTTTCAAAGTGCTTTTTTCTGAAGGACAACTTGTTTTTGTCTCCATAAGAATAAGAAACATCGATCCTTTAGATTTTTTATTCACTGGTTTGGCTACAGATCACTATATGGCACACATTTACAGGGCTGAAAGACAGCAAAACCTCTGTGCCTGAAAGGTTGTTTATTTAAAATAAACGCTATTTAACAACTAGTGCAATCAAATATGGTGAAATAACAGGTGCAAAAACAACAACAAAAAGATAAAGTGCAGCGTCTCTCAGTTCCTCTTTCATTTGTGATGGTAGATTAAATCCTTAAGGTGATCTTATGCATACACTAAATGATTTGAGAATCTTAGCTTCGCAGACCGTCTCACATTTACCAATCAGGATTCCCGTCGTGCCGTCGCAAGAGTGCACACACGTTAAGACTAGGTTATGATTGGTCGTAAAGTTTCTAATCATTTAATGGAGCCTGAACCGAAAAGACCTGCGGACTGGTGGGCCGTGGGGGCAGGAAACATGAAACCCCACTTCGCCCCGTGTGAAACCACATTGGAATTGTGGCAACGCGTTTCAACTATTTTTTTTCAAATACCAAATTATTCGCATTGAGAAACACGCCGTTATGCAGATAGTAAAACGTATTACTGAAACTGGGCTTCCTCACTGAAGCGACTACAGAAATGTCCTTTGAATTAGTTTGTCAATGCCGTACAATACACAAAACCCAAAGAAAAACTTAAGATTGTTGTCCTCATGCGTGAAGTCTAATATTTCTGAGACAAGCTACGATCAACGCAGCAGAGCAGTAATACCCACATGCCTTAGCTACTAGTGTTTAGGATTACTACAAAGTGACTCCAAGCCAATGGCATCATTAACCATTAGCCTTTCTGCACTGGGCATGCAAATGACCGTTATGGTAGGGCAAGAACGTTTGTGACGGCTGGGTTTATCCGTTGGGGCCTTTGTAGTACGGGAATATAAATATAGTTTAGAGCAGATACTAGCATATCCCCAACTCAAAAGGATGGAAGATTGACGGCAAAGGTATTCCAACACTGCTGTACCTTCATTCTATTCTCCAGTCCAGGCATTTGGCATAGATTCTTCAGTCTCTCCTGGTAGACTGACAGCTTAAGGTCCTGTTGGTCAGAGCTGCTGTTCAGACCGAGCACACCTTAATGGAAGCACAGAAGCAACAGTTACTTGTTGGACATTATCCATTTTAAAAACCGCATATAAAAATAAAAATAAATGTGTTTAATCACACGTGTGGGATTTTCCTCTTTATTTGAGTGGCAAGCATGTAAACAAACACACCAGTGCTGGAAAGCGTTTCCTTGTTATCCATGCCGATGTTCTGCAGGATGGCCCTCATCCTGTCCCTGTAGACGGACGGCCGCGGCTCCTCAGTGCTGCCGTGCCTGGACACTCCTAGAAGAACACACCATGAAAAACACACATGAACAAAGAATGGGATTTGTGATGTGTGAAATGAGCATTGGTAGACAAATGTCAGCTCAAGTATGAACCCATATCCAACACCTGCCCCCCCAACACCTAGGGCGGGCATACCCGTGGTGGGAGGCTGGTTCTCTGCTTGTCTCTCTGCAGTGATTTTGCTGAGGCCTCGCTCTATGAAACTCTGCCAGGTGGGGGGCAGAGTCTTCAGGTCCACGTCTGGGTGCTTCTGCTTGTACTCCCATAGCTCAGTGATGCCCTGCGCAGCGTGGCACAGTAGAGTATGGTCACAATGTTGTTGACCAATATTAAAAACACGACGTTAATGATAACATAAAGAAAGGCCCACTCACTTCTTGGGCAGCTGCTTTAGAACAGATCTTCTTGAGGATTTGGCTCAGTTCCATATTCTCTTTGGTTTTCTGTCCCTAGTGCAGAGAAGTGAAGTGTTTACTCAGGCTAATATTGTATGCATATTATGCTGGTTCCATTCCTCTCCCACTGGGAGAGTGTGGGGTTTACATACCACATGTTCTTGGTTCTGGCCCATTTTACTCGCGAACGACTTGATGGCCTTCTTCAGTTGGGCCTCCAAATCGGACTCGCTACAGTCCACCAGTGTCAGGTGGTCCAGGATCTACAAACACAAACCAAGTCTCTTTTTAATACGACTTTATCAACAAAAAGCTCGTTAAACCACATCTATACATTGACTTACATTACAAAAAAAAACAACGATCTGCCCGTGATCAATAACCAAATAAACTTGAAATGGGATAGTTGTTGTGCTCTGTACCAATTATCTTGGTAATTTCTTCCCTGGTCGATAATACATTTAGACTAATATTGAGGATACTTGGTCGACAGGGACGCTTGAAGTCTGGAATGGCATTATCCATTAAGGCCCTGACACACCAAACCGAAGTCAAAGAACTAGCTGCGACGAAGGCCGAATGTTGCGTCGCCTGTGTCTTGGCCAAAAAGTTGCACTAGAACACACGCAAAGGCTACAGCCAACTAGTACGCATGTTCCTCTCACGCCTGAAAAACCGCAGACATGGGCAGATTAGGGCCAACTGTGTGGGACACCGCAGAAACGAGGGCCAGACGCTCAGACGGCCCGCCATCGTCCATGGGCCGGCCTTTAGATTCAAACACAGAGCCTCACAAGAAGTTCAGCTTATTTAACAATTTTCATTGCACTCTTCAATAACGCATAAATTGAAAAAAATAAATCTGCACTTTTTCCCCCCTGTATTGATGTAGAACAAAGCGGCAAACACAAGAACCAATTCCTGAACAATGAGATCGGTCAAATAACGAGCAAATTAACTTTGGCAGAAATGTTCTGAATATATCGAGATCTCTACATCAGTAGAATGAATTAAATAACTTCAGTGCAATAATTATGTATTGTTTAATAATTGTGCTGAGTGAGCTTTCAACGAGCCAACAGTACGGTTCCAAGCTCTAATGTTGCTGTGTCCTTGAAGGCTTATTCATGGTTAAAAATCCTTTTTAATGACCAGTGGAACTACTTTGATACCAAGATAATTTATCAGGATTATGCATGTCCCGAAAACAAAAAAAGCAATACTGCTGATCCCATGGCCAGCAAACTTGGAAGCAAAAATGCTGATGGTGTAATGCTCTGCATTACCAAGTACTGCCCGCAAATACAACGTTCAATGGAGAAAGGAGTTTGTCTTAAGCTATAGTCTTAATATAAAACCCAAGTATATCCCTTGCAGGTACAGAAACATGTGGCTTTAGAATTGGCTGGATTAGTTTAGCTGACGTGTGTACTGTAAGCATCTTTCGGTCGACTCAACCAGACCGGACTTCCTGCATTCAGCTGCCCCCATTCAATTACAGTCGCGCAAATCTGGCCCAGTGGGCCAGTTGTAGACTGGGCCAGGGCGAGTATTAATCATGTCCCAGTCTGACTGATGGTACACATGGTACCCATGGTACCCATTTTGACTTAAATTAGAAGAACACAGTAAAATACAAATACCGCATTGTTTCTCCCAAATATAATTTTGGCAAAAAAATTTAAATGCAGTAAAAAAACATTTGTTTAACAAATTTAAATAACCATGCAAGTGTAATTTAATTGTGTTGAATTGTACTAGTTCGATAATCAAAGACCAGCCGCTTTGGTGCAGGTGGTGTAATTAACTTTAGATGCACCAGTGAATTGTCTGGAAGGCAGGAAATGAAGGTTTTGAGCGTCGCTGACCTTTGGGCCGGTGAGACGGCACAGGGTGTGCAGCAGCGTCTTGAGCGTGCGCTGGATCATGTCGTTGGGGAGTCTCTGCTGCTTCTCTTTAGACATCATCTTCTTGAAGTTGTGTATGTCCAGCAGGATTCTGTCCAGGTTCACGTGAGAAATGGTCTGTGGTAGGAACCGGTTTATTCTCCATAGACACTGAAAGGGGAAAACAAAAAAGACAAAAACGTTGAATGGTTCCCTTTGTTTTTTCCCTTTTGCGCCCAAAAGCGAGCAGCGTTAAAAGACCGCAGGTTACCTTCATGACGTAGTCGGAGAAGTTGGAGGATACAGAGGATGCCAGGGCCTCCTGTAGCAACAGCAGCAGAGCGCTGCAGAGGGAAACAGGACCAATGCTTTACAACTTCAGTTCAGACTGTCACCTCCATTTTGTGTTCTTTAAAAATGTGTTTGCAAACGGTGGGTCGCAGCAGGAGAGCAAGAGGGTTACGGAATAATAGGTCTTCTCAAAACGATATTTGCATTCATACATGCCTTGTCTGCTTCATTTGATCATTAGTAGGTTTGAAAAGTGCAGAGGAAATCTTAACCATCTGACTAGATTGACCTAGTGCGGAGCACACATCGCTTATTTTACTGAGGAATCCCTGCCGTCAGACCGAGACAGACACACACCTGAGTATGTTGGTCTGGTCGGCCTTCTCAAAGAGGTGTCTGAACAGGAAGTTGATGGAGCTGATGACCTGGGATCCCTGGCCCAGTGCCTCCACTCTGGGGTCCAGCATGGTGGTGAGCAGGGCCTCCACCAGGTCCTTCAGCACACCTGATGACACTTCCAGGGCCAGGAACTCCACACCCAGCAGCTGAAGGGAGGGTGTCATGCAGAGTTTTAGTGAAGGTATTATCACAGAATGATGACATTGAGACACTTCAGAAAAAAGAAAAAACATGAAAGCACTAGAGCTCCATTTCCTCTGGAACAGCAGCAGAGGAAGATCGGAAATGGGAAACTCCTCTCGATATAAATCTCAATGTGACAGCAATAGAACAGGGTATTGTTCGGTTTTTCAAAGCCAATACCAATGCTAGTTTGTCAAGTCAATACTTTTCACTATCCTGCTTCGAGTGTAAACGCAAGTTTTGGTCTTTTTTTACAAAAAGAAAAACCCAAGAAACACATTTGTAAGTTTTGTGCAAACTGTTTAGCCTAGTTTTCGTTTTTCTCTTTTACAGGAATTTGAACAATAATACTGCCTAAAAAGTATTGCAGTTGGGTAGCCGGGCCTAGTCGGCGAATACCAACGCAAGGCCTTCATTATGGTATTTGTTGTTGGTGCTCGTTTTTCCAGACAAATATCCGTCATATGGTTTGACTACTTCACAGACCAGCTACTGCAAGGGCAAGCCGTGCTCACCGTGATAATGCTGCCGATGATGCAGCTGTAGAGCTTGGAGACGTCCTCCTTGGACACGCGCTGGTCAGCCATGTGGGCGCTGTGGGTCAGCCGCAGCTGGAGCACCGTGGCATTGAGGAACTGGTTGACGTTGCCAACCATCACCTCGGACCTGCTGTGCTGGTGGAACACCTCGTCCATCTAGCCCAGCCACGGGGAAAAGGAAGATACAGAGGAGTGTTGTGCTCCATTAGTGCCATTAAGAGTGCATCAAAAGAAGCCCCGGCAGCGGCTCGGTGGATCGACCCGCTAACCATGTAGGCAATATGCCTTGAAGACTCCCACCCGTGGTCCTCTGCTACATGTCCTTCCCCCTCTTCTCCAACCCACTTTCCTGTGTCTCTCAACAGTCCTCTCCATAAATAGGCATAAGAAGCCCATAGAAATGCCTCTGATTTTAGCCTGCTTCCGGCTCATTTCTGACCAATCAGGGCATCTCTCCCCTGATAGGTTCGGGGGAATCCATCTTGCCTGTCAAACACAACAAGGCATCATCATCTCAATGGCAAAGAATCTTAGGGAGGGAGGGAACAGAGATAGGAGTGTTTTTTTTTTTTACAACCATGGAGAGCAAATCAACATTCTTGACTGATTTAGCTTTCCATTGCATCATATTCAACACCAAATTGGCAAATCTATACACAACCATATAATATTCACCCGGTCATCCAAACATTTGCATAATATCACAAATGAGATACCTGTATACTGATATAGGATGTGTGCTGTACATACCTGTGTGAGGGCCTGCATGCTGGTGTTGATGTCTCCAGAGGCAATCTTCGATATGACCATGTTAATGGTGGCAGCGGGACTTGGCTGGTGTTGCAGGCGTGGCCTAAAAAAACAAAACAAAAAGGGTAATTAAAATAGGATTGAGATCATAATATTCAAAGCCTACAACTCTGAAAATAACCACAAGTATCAACCGTTCCCAAATGTATTCTGAACCATAAAGTCCAAACGTCGATACATTTGTTTTTTGCAACTCCCTTGTGCATTATATTCGGAACAAAACAAATATAATAGCAGCATACTAAAAGAGGGTATATAGAGCGCGAACAAAATTCAATGCCATTGCAAAAAGTGCAGCATTTTACAATTCAATAGAAATCCAGTTTCACAGATGATGCACTCAATGACGGCAAACGGGGACTTTTCTCGGGGTGGCCTACTTTGGCTGGGGGAGGCCCACGGGTTCCAGGTCATCCAGAACGTGCTGCACCAGGACGGGCTCGCTGACCGGCACATCGTCGTTCTCCAGCAGGTCCAGGTCCAGGCGGAACACCGCTGTGACCGCCTCCTGTTCCTGCCCCGCTGCATTCTGGGACCTCGGCTGACTGCCGTTACAGATTGGGATGCCGGTAAGAACAGACGACAGTGTGGACAGCAGTTCATGCCAGGATACAGGAATTAATCAAATAATACAAAACTATAGAAAAAAACAAAAAACTATTTTCAAAGACGAATGGCAATTTACGTGAACACAATGACTGCTACAGCACTTACGGCGCCCCATGCAATATTGTGTGTATTTTCCTCAAAGCAGGTCAGGTTTTCTCCAAACAAATAACTTTCAAGGTGCTTTTACAAAACCAACCGTACCACCTAGCTGATGCATTTAGCATTATAAAAACGATCTTTCTGAAGGACATTTGATTATTGGGTTTCAAGTGTCTGTTCAGAAGAGTAATTTGTCCAGGCAAAGCAAACTCAAGACAAGGACTATGAAAGTGCAGCATCAGTTTGATGGCGTCCATGCTCCTCTGGGCACGCCATCCGTTTGATGGTGTCCATGCTCTCCCGGTGAGGCGGCCTACCGTGGCTTGGCGGGTGCGTGGTCGTCGGCAGGCTTGCGCAGCATGCTGCCGTTGGCGTGGGATGACAGGGTCCTGGGAGCTTTGCTGTCCTCTGCGGGCTTCGGGGTCTCTTTGGCCGAGCGCTTGATCCTCTCCTCCAGCATGCTGAGGTCCTTCTCCGACAGCTTGGGAGTGACAGGAGTGAACCGTGAGGCTTGATATTTACAATGCATGGCCTCTGTCTTTTTTTCCCGGAGCCCTGCTGGTGTTGTGCCAGACAGACCGCCTTTTGGAAGGGCGAAGACCACTTGAGAATATGGCTGATAATTGGTCCTTAGAATAGGGTTTAAAAGCGACACCCAAAGGCCATTCAAAACAAGTTTATTTTTTTTAATTGCACACTTTCTTCTCCTACTCCTCTAGACCTTTGCAGAATGTTAGGTTTTTCTTTTTAGATTGCATTTATAATTTGTGGTATCAACTGCTCTGTAGGCATATTTAATTAACCCTGCAGTGTTTCTCAGAACGGCAATATACTGGTTTTGAATGAACACCTTTCCACTGGCCAGAGAATTACTACCAACACAAATTAAACTCAATTATTGCATTGGCATTTGATGTGGCTTTTTTGCACTTTCAAAAAACGCAAATTGGTTTTTCGGCTTCCACACCGACGGCGATATTAAGAATGGATACTTTCTCCAGTCGTGTGAGGGAAGTCCGCTTAAGGCAAAAGAAGCCTGCCCATGACCCATTTGAAATACTTGGCTTACGTTGCCGATGAGCTTGTAGATCTGCTCTCCGCACACGTTGTAGACCACCACGATGGTGTTCAGCGCAGCGTTGCGAACCAGCGTGTCCCTGTCGCCGATGTGTACGGCGATCTCTTTGAGCGCCTTGGCGGCCGTCGGCTGGCACACCGACACGCCACACAGCGAGATGAGACAGCCCAGCTCCTCCAGACACTCTGGGGGACAAAACAACAAGGACAGAAAATACATGTAGATATTAAGACAAGTGGATTGGAGATTGGAGTTTGTCACTTTTAATGGCTACAAATGAGAAAACCCGGCAGGGGAAAAAGACCCATCAAGCAATGCACATTAGGGAAATTACAGTTCAAGTGCCTTAGATAAAGAGACAGTCAACCTCTTGGCCCCCAGATGTTTCATTCATTCAACAAGCCGTCCCCTCTAATTATACTCCAAGATAAATCCTCTACGGCGGTCACTCTCCAGATCTCACCAGATCGCTGCTTGGAGTTCTTGGACTTGGTTCCGTCCATGATGAGGGGAAAGAGCCGGCTGGCCGGGTAAACCTTGCACAGGTTGGCCATGATAGAGCGAACGTCCTTCCTCACCACGTCCTTGGACTCTCCCATCTTCAGGCCCCAACAGAACACATACACACACACAAATGTATGTGAAGCAAGATGCATCATTTCAAAGAAAAACTAAGGAAACAAAATTTCCCGATTGAGGGTGGGTGTGTGTTCAGATGGCCCCTGTGCACATTGTGTGTCACCATAGAGACTCGGGATGGGCTCGCGACCGCCACTGCAGCCGAATGCGACCCCATCAACAGTGCAACTCATCATTTTGTACCCCCCTGGCACAAACACACACATTTGATCATGATAAGAACACAGGGTGGTCCATCAGGATCAAAGGCCAGAGCGCACAAGGACCTTGAGGATGAGGTAGGGGATGAAGGCGCTGGCCTCCAGCTCGCTGAGGTGGTAGTCCTGCTGGCTGAGCGAGAGGAAGAGGAGCTTGAGGAGCTCCAGGGCCTTCATCAGCACGCTGGTGTTGGTATCGAAGAAGCGCAGCGTGAACCACTTGAGGACCAGGTCCAGGCAGGACACCATGGAGGCCATCTCTGCCTCCAAATGCTTCAGAAATTACAGCGCACCCAACATACACCGTAGGGAAGAAAGTAGGTCAGACATTTTCATGGTCAAAGATGCTGGAGTATTAACAACAACAATTACAGGATGTCCAAAATACATATCGTCAATGACAAGTTCAACTGTACTTGAGAGTTAATTTAATTAAGTAAATAAAGCAGAACATAGCTTTTGAAATGCAAATATGTGGTACTTTTCTAGTTGTTTTTTCTCGGCTACATATCACTCAAAGCAAGCCAATTGAAAATATTACTTCTGTTTATAAGAAGGTCAAAAACACATTCCTAGAAGTGTGTAAACAGTTATCCACCAACGATAAACAATAATAAATATCAGATCAAGTGGTGTAATAATAACAACAGACAGAAGACTGCACTTGGGAAGGAGTGTGAGTCAGATGGCCCCTGTGCACATGGTGTGTCCCCAGCAAGGGTCGGCTGGGGCGCGGCCGCCACTGCAGCCTGCGCCCCAACATAGCAGTGCAACTCATCACTCTCACGCCCTTCCCTTCCCTCCAGAACCAAGAAGGGCTCCTTTGCGTCCGGTGGGTGGGTTCTCACCTCCATCATGGCGTTGATTGCCTTGATGTGGTGCTGGAAGTCGGTGTGGAAGAGCTCGTCCTGCAGCCACTTGGCCACGCAGGGGGCCATCTGGCTCCTGAGCTGTTCCACATACTCTTCCCGGGGGGCCGGGAAGTTCCACTTCAGCACCTGACGGCCACATTGGGTGCCGGGATGTCACAGCGAATCAGTTAACACACACACAGAAATCCAACAACGGCAGACCTGGAAACAGACTGCCGGGATTTAAACTGTTCTGCTA
>OOFG01063920.1:0-10076 GCA_900323295.1 Molva molva | reverse complement strand
AACATTTAGACGTGACGGTTTTCCTTTAAATCTGTGTTATGATCCGGAATCTGGCCCTGTGTCGGACAGTGGAGCGCATGAGAGGGAATTAGCACTGTGTAATAGCACACAATAAGCTGAGCTTGTGTTGTTGTTCCCCTGCAGACATGCTGTACATGCACGCACGCACGCACACGCACACACACAGGCGCACGCTGAAACACACACACACGCACACGCACACACACAGGCGCACGCTGAAACACACACACACGCACACGCACACACACAGGCGCACGCTGAAACACACACACACGCACACGCACACACACAGGCGCACGCTGAAACACACACACACACGCACACGCACACACACAGGCGCAAGCTGAAACACACACACACGCACACACACAGGCGCACACAGTAATAATAGAGGTCTCAGCTCCCAGAGAGCATCATCAATCAGCTGCAAACTGTTAATATATTGATCACCTATCACCTACCTGACCTATCGGCCTTGCGGATGAACACCAGAATAACATTTTCATTCCCAATTCTAAATTTTTAGTTTTTTTGTTTTGTTATAATCACATGAAAGTAAATGGCCTCAACTTGTACTTGTAGCTATTATATATATATATATATATATGAAAACATCTTTACCAGAATGATTATAGCCCCCGTACGTAGAAACGTCATTAAATCACAGAAGCCATTAATATTTGTGTGTTATCAGGGTCAGCTCCCATGCCCTGTAAATCAGAGACCATCATTTATATTACAAATGACATAATAGACGCAAAAGGCTAAGCAGAGCTCCGGAAGCAGTGTGTGTTATCAGGCCGGCACAGGCGTCCATTCTGGCAGAGAGCAGTGAAGACATACCTCACTACCCCACTACAGCAATATGGCCGTGAAGGCATGCACAAACGGAGGACCGTTCAGTGTGGAATTGCAAATATGAGCCACATTGCATTGGATATATTTTTGCCCCCGACTCTATCCCGAAATATAACTTTTCTAACTTGGTATATATCTTATCGGCATCATTGAACAGATGTCTCAAACAAAGTTGCCGTGAGAGTTTAAGTAGCAGTGATCCTGCCTTATGATCTGTCACTTCACCGCTGTTCATGTAGAAAACGTGTTGCAGATAAACACACCTATAATGCGCTAGGAACACACTGTAAACATAAGATCAGGGGTATGTTTAGGCTTAGGGTCTGGTTAGACAACGGGGTTAGACAACATTTAAGTATGCCCATATTTTCAGTACGATGGATTAAATACCGTTAGTATATATATATATATTCTTATTTGAAAATATCATGAATATAAATCTTTTTTTTGGTGTTTTTGTAGTGATGTTGTAGAGTTGCTGTTATGTTGTGGTGGTGTTGTTGTAATGTTATTGTAGTGTTGTATTGTTGTAGTGTTGTTGTAGTGTTGTAGGGTTGCTGTAGTGTTGCTGTAGTGTTGTTTTAGTGTTGTTGTAGTGTTGCTGTAGTGTTGTTGTAGTCTTGCTGTAGTCTTGCTGTAGTGTTGTTGTAGTGTTGCTGTAGTGTTGTTGTAGTGTTATACTGGTTCTGTAGTGTTGTAGGGTTGGTGTAGTGTTGTTGTAGTGTTATACTGGTTCTGTAGTGTTGTAGGGTTGCTGTAGTGTTGTAGCGGTGTTGTAGTGTTGTTGTTGTAGTGTTGTAGTGGTGTTGCAGTGTTGTTGTTGTAGTGTTGATGTAGTGTTGTTGTTGTAGTGTTGATGTAGTGTTGTAGTGGTTCTTTGGTGTTGTAGAGTTGTGGTAGTGTTGTAGCGTTGTTGTAGTGTTGATGTAGTGTTGTAGTGGTTCTTTGGTGTTGTAGAGTTGTGGTAGTGTTGTAGCGTTGTTGTAGTGTTGATGTAGTGTTGTAGTGGTTCTTTAGTGTTGTAGAGTTGTGGTAGTGTTGTAGCGTTGTTGTAGTGTTGATGTAGTGTTGTAGTGGTTCTTTAGTGTTGTAGAGTTGTGGTAGTGTTGTAGCGTTGTTGTAGTGTTGATGTAGTGTTGTAGTGGTTCTTTAGTGTTGTAGAGTTGTGGTAGTGTTGTAGCGTTGTTGTAGTGTTGATGTAGTGTTGTCGCGGTTCTTTAGTGTTGTAGAGTTGTGGTAGTGTTGTAGCGTTGTTGTAGTGTTGATGTAGTGTTGTAGTGGTTCTTTAGTGTTGTAGAGTTGTGGTAGTGTTGTAGCGTTGTTGTAGTGTTGATGGTTACACACACAGTCTATTTTGGAATGTTACATTCACAATTCTCTCCATATTCACAGGAAGGAAAGGATGATGATATAATTACTATTATCAAAGAATTTATGATTGAGTACTCAATGTGCATCTAACTCCGAGTTCAGACATTTATCAAGAATATCATGGTAAGAAAAAAGGGGGAATCATGCATTACATTGCAGACAACCGTCATAATGTTTTGTTGACGATGTGAAGAGTCGGATTGCATAACTGTGGTATGAAAACGTAGGCTGGTCACTTCCTAAACCTGCAAGCTTCAAAACCCCCAGTTCTACCATGAAAGCGCAACAGACAGCCATAACGAGGAGGAACATGGTGTGTTACACAGTGGAGGTTAAGAGGATGCTACGGAACACACGAGGCAGCGAGGAGAACACAATGAGATGAGATTAGACAACATTGCTCTATTAAGGTGTGTGTGTGTGTGTGTGTGTGTGTGTATATGTGCTTGTGTGTATATGTGTGTGTGCATTAGGGTTGAATCCTGGGAATCCCGGTTCTGAGAGTTCAGAGATTTCCCGGTACTGGTACGCCATATCCCAATCCTGTTTGTTGAAGTCAACAATTGCGGGAAACCTGGAAATAACTGGAAATGTGTTGTATGAAAAGCGTGGTGTGAATAGGAACCATTCACAGACTTTACATGAACACCATTAGCCTACTTTACATGAACAGCATTAGCCTACACGTTATGAACGTCATTAGCGTACGTTATGTGAACATCAGGGTCAGAAGTGGGTCAATGCAGTAAACAAAACAAGAACAACTAAACTACATACGGTATCTATATTCTCTGTTTATCTGCAGTATATATATCTATGTTGTCTCTGTATCTACAGTTTACTTATCAATGCAGCCATGCAAACTGTATTGATTCATTCCGATAAAATACAAAACAAAGAACAAATCTCATTTGTATTAACATTAACATAAAGTAGAGGGTTTTTCTGATCTTCTTAAAACTGACCCAATGGATCTAAACAATAGATCAATGAATAGATCAGAGGGGCAACAAAGAAAAAGAACAGGAAAAGACCACATGAATTCTTAGAAGTTGTGTGCACAATTCTTAGAATCCCAAATGTTAACAAAGTGAATCCATCATGGTGGTTCTCCATCAGCATCATCCTGAAAGACATAAAACCCTCTCAGTACAGGGTGCTGGGGAGATCATCCTCAGATGACTCCACTTCCTCCCGGTGCTGGTTAGCTCAGGTGATGTTGGAGTGTGTGTCATAAGGTCCTCACGAGGGCTAGTGAGGGAAGGGAGGACCCCCTGCTGGTCTGAGGGCTGCGACCATCACTAGCCCTCTTTAGCTCCACATCACTGTTCAAGAGGCTCAGATGTGTCTACACATGTACTGCTTATATAAAACACGCACACACGCACACACACACACACACACACACACACACACACACACACAGTGAATAATGCAGGTCACCTTGTGTATGAAATTAAATTAAGGTCCCAACATGGACAAATGTAGCCTGGATGTGAGGCCAAGGCGGAGAACTGGGTCACCTACTTGCAGTAAACCCAGAAGACAGTCAGAGTGCAGCAGAATTCCCAGTCACATGCTTTCGCGTCTCACAAGGTCCTGAATTAGCCTGGTTCTAATCCTTTAATCACATACCTGCTAAATATGGATTAAAAGATGAATTCTTTAAATAATGTTCATTACTCAGTCTGTTCGAGAGATCTGTTCAGCAAGCTAGCGTAAAAACACTGGTACTGTACAGGTAGCGTCTTCTCTCATCCATATCCATAATCCTAACCCTCATCAATAACCCTAGCCCTCATCCATAACCATAACCCTCATCATAACCCTAACCCTCATCCATAACCCTAATACTGCTCCACAACCTTAACCCTCATACATAACCCTAACCCTCATCCATCACCCTAATCCTCATCCATAACCCTTACCCTAACTGTCATCCATAACCCTAACCCTTCTCCATAACCCTAATCCTATTCCACAACCATAACCCTCATACATAACCCTAATACTGCTCCACAACCTTAACCCTGATCCATAACCCTAACCCTCCTCCATAACCCTAACCCTCATACATAACCCAAACCCTCATCCATAACCCTAACCCTATTAGGTCCAACTTTGATTAGACTCAAGTTCATAAATATAATTACCATAATAATTTAATCTCGGACAAAAAGGGTGCCAGTGTAACTTCAGGAAGACTTTTACACTTAACACAGAATCTATTTCTATAATCTTTATTCTACTCGTCAGGTCTTCCCTCGGCTTCATTTCAGACAGCCAATGCAGCCAATCAAATGTTTCTTCCAATGGAGCAGAAAGCATAAAAATGAACAGTTTCCTCATAAGACAGATCTCCCAGGGTCTGTAGCTTTGCAAGAATCCAATATTTAATGAATATTTTTAAACCTGAAGGCTTAAACACACTTTTATAGCACAATTTCACACAATGCAGTGCAAAGTTCAATCAATATTAAGGAGAGTTTTTGATGTAGTCTTAACATTTTGGGACATTATCCACCGGAATTCCCCCTTAGGAATAAATCAACTGCTACAGCAACTGTGAAGATGCATAATGCATGATAACATAATGTATGATCTTCCAATAAACAATGCAGCAAAAGCTTGAGTGCTAAACCAATCACGACACGCCCCTGTCCCTGCCTACTCCAGTGTGGACCCCCCCTTGTCCAATCCAAGTGTCCAATCCGTAAGTGCTCACGCATTTGCTTACTCCATGGTGTTAGTCACGCGTCACGCTGCCAGGGAGGAGTTTTGTTAAAGGGTAGGTTTAAAGTACACTAAAGTCTGATAACAGACAAGCTCAATGCTACTTTTGATTAATAATCTTAATCACAGAGCAGATGAGCTCAAATCTGGGCGAACAGGGCGTTTCGCTGTATTTCACTTAATATTTGTTTCAGCAAATCATGTTGCTGGAGACGGGGATGTGTAAGCACGTGATGCGAAGTCAAACTCGGCCAGCACAGGTCAACTTTTCTCGGTGGGGAAAGCAAGCTGAAATATTCAGTCGAGACACCCACGTTATTAGAAAGTGTCTGTAAAGGTTTCAAATCAATAACGTGTAGCCTGGCCACTGTAGAAATACACTTATTAAAATCCCCTTCTGAAACCTTCATCCACTCGTGCGAATTAGTTTCTCTTTGTTATAATATCTCCGTAACAAAACAGGAAACAAGCCAACTAGCCATGGCCTACTGCTCCCTGTAATGAGGCTGAAAACAAGAAGTGTCTGTATATCAAACTCTGGTTGTCTTGTGCCGGTGATCAGTTAGAGAGATGAATGAGGCTGAATTCTGAATTGCGATCATTTTGATGCCTTTATTATGATTTCAAATCAAATCAATGAGCTGTGTGCACACTTTTACAAAATCGAAGATGTAATGTATTCAAATAAAAAGAACATGAGTACAAATATTGTTGTATTTGTTAACAGTGTACAGTGCAAGTTTGCAGTTGTCCATGCATTTGTTCTCAAATATACACATGAGAATCACGTTGCGGAATGCAAATCCATTCACAGATTTAGAAATCTTTTCTTCAACTACAAATACCGACCAACACATTCACAAATCCTAAGTACTACTACAAATGTCTTTTCACGTATAATACTTTCGAATGAAATTAAACTTTAAGAAGCGAGCCAATGTCACATTCATGCTCCATGTGCTTCCTTCGTTAAAACAATGTAATTCTATTTCTTTCTTGGGTCACACAACAAATATGAACTGAAATTTGCGCTCGGTGTCCTTTGGGCTTCAGAGTAAACACTTTCACTAACTTAACTTTATCTGAGACTGCCCCAGCTCTCCTTCAGAGAGAAAATCTCCTTTTTTCCAGACCAATAACCCACTAAAGGATCTGCACGCGTTCCCCGAAAGGGCTCCACAAGGAATATATCGAAGGTCCTTCCTTGACATGAACTCTGTAGAGAAAGCCAGCCTGCTCTAACATTGCGGGATTTCTTTTACAACGTTAAGATGCAGATCACGCTCGCCGAATACAATCTCTCTCTCTCTCTCTCTTCCCTAGCCCGCTTCCTAGCTCTCCCTCCGCGAGCGTAGACACGCACGCCTACGATGCCCCGATCCCTCACAGCATGTTTCAAAGCCCAAGGCCCCAAGGCCCCTGAAAGCAGGCCCTGGGCTATGTTGGCCGAAGAAATCCCCCCTCAGCCGAGAGGAGCAAAATGGCAGCCATACTGGGCTGAGGCGAATAAATACACTGAAAAAAGAAAGGGCGCGTTTGATCAAGCTGATGGAAACTCAAATAAACAGGGAAGATGTTAATTAACACGGCGCACGGCGTCTGCTTTGATGTTTCGGATGAAGAGATCAATTATTAACAATGTGTACATTTTATAGGTACGGTATGAAAAAAGGAAGGAAAAGTCTTGAGGTGCATTTGTTTACCCGTTCACTGCAGTCCTCTACCTGTGGACTTTTGTAAACAATGAAGATGTGAAAAAGACGCAGATATTGAGCAACGCTGCTGCTTGGTGATTGGTCGGTCTGTGTTTTTTTGGGTTACCTGAGAGGAAGTGAAAGGGAGGCAGCGGAGGATTTGTAATTATCCCCGCACACAAGGACTGCTGAAGCTCGCAGAAAACAAAACAAAGCGTCGTCTTCCACGCACCCTCAGGAGAAGCACGGCCCAAAGCAACAGAGTGGGAGGCGAATATCCCAACATCAACATCCAAGTTTTATTCACTTGTTTTTCCCTAGAATGCGTCAGATGTAACACTGCTACGTTTTCAGTACCCGACGTAATAGTGTAGCCAGGCATTTTATAAAATAAATAACATTTTTATGGTGTTAGTGTCTGTGTATGTTGTAACTTTTTCCCGCATCTTGTCTTTGAAATACACTTCGTAATGAGTTATGAGACATTCAACTTTTTCTTAAAGCATTATTGAGCGTGTGAATTAAAGCCCAATCTTGATGTTATGTCTCACGGAGGAAATCGAAATGAACCGTGCATTATCAAATATAAATCCTATAGCACGTTTATCTCTGTGCATTGAGTTCGTTCTTCGGTGCAACTCTGTCTCCATTGCAACACTGTTAGACACATTAGAGTGTCTGGCGGTCCTTGTTATGGCCCCCCAGAGCTACTCCGCCTGTACTGAGTGTCTGGCCATGCTTCGTCATCTGTCCCCTGACTGCTCGGTGTCTCTGTCCCCTGACTGCTCTGTGTCTCTGTCCCCTGACTGCTCTGTGTCTTTGTCCCCTGACTGCTCGGTGTCTCTGTCCCCTGACTGCTCTGTGTCTTTGTCCCCTGACTGCTCCTTGTCTCTGTCCCCTGAATGCTCCTTGTCTGTTCCCTGACTACGCTGTGTCTCTGTCCCCTGACTGCGCTGTCTCTGTCCCCTGACTACTCTGTCTCTGTCCCCTGACTACTAAATATCTCTGTCCCCTGACTACTAAATATCTCTGTCCCCTGACTACTCTGTGTCTCTACTCTTGTCCAGCAACAGAGACTGGAAAACACGTCACAATATGACCATCCCCTTACAGAAGTTGATTATTATTCTAATATTTTTCTATTAAATTGTTTTTATTGTGTGTACACTCCGATTGCCACCCTATAAGAAGACATGTTTAAATCGAAGATGCAGCTACAGAGTTCTTCTTTTTATTATATCATTTAAACACTTTTAATTCATGATTTTAATAAATTCCCTCTTTGAGGAGATCAAAATGGTTTAGTGAGTGAGGTAGAGACGGGGGGGGAATTACCCATCAACTTCGGCGATTCAGATCGACAGGGAGAAAATGTGGACAGGCTATTATTACAACATGTGAGATAAGTTGTTCCGCCGATGCTAAGCTAATGACTTGGACAACGTTGCTAGTAAACTCTTCAGGCATATTTGGACAGCTCCATCAGTAGCCCTGAATCCCTAATTATCAATTCAATAGTCACTCCCGCTGTCTGCAGCGGGAGTGACTATCAATAGCCTCCCCGGCAGCCGTGTTTGTCCAGTTCCATTTTCTCAGAGAACTGACGCCTTTAGTCAATAAAAATGTTCTCTTTTTCCTCAGCCGCTCTCCTGGGCTCCTTTTATGACAGGATTAAATTGTCGAACTTACAATTAGGGGAAAGTAATTTCCCCCGGTGTGCATCTCTTTTCACTTTCTTTCTCGTCCATCCCTTCAGTCCAAGCTATCCTCCCCCACCCCTTAGGCTCAGCCCTGTGTAATGCATTAACAAAAACTGTCTTTTTCTATTCCAAAGAGATGAATCTCATTTTAGTAGTGCCCACTGCAAAATCCCATCTACTCTGGGCTGTCTGACAATGAATGATAGACTTAATATGGATAAGACATTTAACAAAGATAATAGACTTAATATGGATAATATCGATATTAAAAAAATAATATGGATAATATAGATAATAGACCTAATATGGATAGTATACATAATATGGAGAATAGACTTAATATGGATAGACTTAATATAGATAATAGACGGATAGATGGAATAGACTTAATATGGATAATATGGATAATATAATTAATATGGATAATTTACTTAATATGGATAATATACGTAACATGGATAATATTGGTAATATAATTAATATAGATAATATGGATAAAATACCTAATATGGATGTGTAATGCCCCTTCCAGTTAGTAGGTGGAAGACTTTCAGAATTAAAAATACGAAATAACTGTTAAGTTCACTGTGACTGGCTAAGCATCTGTGGGATGTGAACTAGCGTAGCTCGGCTGGCTGGGGGGCGTGAGTGGGAGGGGTTTATTATAAACATCTGTGGCTATAGGAGGGTTATTTGCCATTAGTGGCTGACAATAAGGTTGTGGCTACAACCGTTAGGAAGTCATGGCCAAGAAGGACAGCAGATTTCACAACAGAAGGTCGAACTTGGAACTGGAAACATGTCATTTGGGTCTTCAGAGTGAGCTGGGAACAGGAGCCATGAATATCGTAAAGATGCCAAGACAGAAAGAGCCAAAATGAGGCTGAAACCTTGTTGCAGACCAACTTGTGTTGTGCCCAGCATTACAGCAAGTGTGGGGTTAGAAACCAACTTGTGTGGTGCCCACCAAAACAGCTAAGGTGGGGTTAGAAACCAACTTGTGTGGTTCCCACCAAAACAGCTAGGGTGGGGTTAGAAACCAACTTGTGTGGTTCCCACCAAAACAGCTAGGGTGGGGTTAGAAACCAACTTGTGTGGTTCCCACCAAAACAGCTAGGGTGGGGTTAGAAACCAACTTGTGTGGTTCCCACCAAAACAGCTAGGGTGGGGTTAGAAACCAACTTGTGTGGTTCCCACCAAAACAGCTAGGGTGGGGTTAGAAACCAACTTGTGTGGTTCCCACCAAAACAGCTAGGGTGGGGCCAACTGAAAAGGCAGCATTTTGGTAAGGACACTACAGGAGCCTTTATTGAATGTTTTTAATCCTAGAAGAAGACTTCATGATGGATTAGTAAACCCCTTGGTGATGTTGGCATGGCTGGGGTGGGTAAATCCCAGGGCTGCTGGCCCGTGTGGTTTATTTATCGCTAGAGCACTTGGAGAGATGTAGTGGAACTGTTTATGAAACAGGCATGTGAGGGGGCGTCGTCCAGGCACAATTTGAATATTTCAAGCGCTGGAGATGGAAGGCACAGAAAGGAACAAGGCCTTTCCATCCATCTAAATGCTTTCTGAGTGGATGGCATGGCTGAGAGGGAAAGACAGACGAGCATTAGATACCAGGATTACTGAGCCACTGATTGGTCCCTGAGAGATTTCCTGCCGAGATGGGGAGCGCACAGAACAGCAGCAGTCTGCC
>OOFG01063919.1:0-10532 GCA_900323295.1 Molva molva | reverse complement strand
TTTCCTTTTTACAATGAAAAAAAAAAAACATTGTGTGCAAGTGAGATAGAGTTTGCCATTTATAACTGGCGCATTTCACACAAGCCATGACCTCCCCTAAAACAAAGCTTATATATTTAGATGCGGGAGATTCTTGTAATAGGCCTTCTATGGATGCCTCATTTCCCTCCCGTCTCCAAAGAGCAGTCGTGCCTGTTAATTTAGTGTTAAAATTAAAGGTAGGCCTATACATTTTCCCCGCCTTTAATACGCAAGCGCTTTTGTGCTGTAATTTTGATTTAGTTCAAGATTGTAAATAGAATGCACATACACACATGACACAAAAGTCGTTTACAGTGAAACAAGGAGGAATGCACGCACAATTCGTCGCGGTTTAGGAGCGGTTCATTGGCGCTGAATTTCAGCTGAGAACGCATAGCCTAACTAACATAACTAAATAATGAAAATAAATAAAATGGGTTTATTAATGTTTAGGCTACTTCATTGGCCTAGACTAAGCTATTATTGCGACCTATTGAAGACGTAAAAAAATAAAAATAAAGCCTACGAAATTGTACAATTAAACGGGAAATTATTTTCCATACGGAAAAAACACACATTTTACAATTGCTGAGCAGAACGGGTTATAAAGTTCAATTTGTGAGGTCACTATTTCTGCCTTGTAGGCCCCACATCACTGTATCACTGTATCTTCAGACGCTTTGTCACGCTCTAGTGATGAACTTTTTACTTCTGCCCCAGGACACGTTCAAGTGACGCAAATAGAAAGTGACTAAAGAATGTCATCCAACCGACTCCACGAAAATACCACAGTCACCATGGCTCTTTTTCAACTCGCAATTACAGCCGATTATCTTGCTATATCTCCAACGGCCTTAACTTCAAATTTAATTTAACAAGCACGTTCATAATATAGGGCCTTAAAAGCCTGATTTAAAAAAATTGTAAATGAAAGCCATTGTAACAACGGTCTTCTTCACCAAAATCATTTGATATGATTTATTTTTCATTTTGGCTGTATTTGACAGCTTAGACATGGTACACAAGTGCTGGGGAAAGCTTACACATTTACAAGCAATCAATGCAACGGAAAGTACAATTAAAAGTAAAACCAAATGTTAATACATAAACGAAATTGTCCCTGCTTCCCAACGAACTGCGTAAAAAAAGAGAATTACCGTTGGCTGCAGTCAATCAAAACACTGAATGAATGGCTTAATTAATGAACCCGTTAAATAAAACTGAATTATTCAATGAAAGATTCCCCTTCTGAAAACAAGAAGAACAGAGTATTATATTAATATTGATCGCGAAGCGCTCTTAGGTTCCACCTTACAATGAATGAGCAGAAAAAACGCGTATTTTCCATACAGACTATGAATAAACCGAGCACAGTTCTAAAATTCGTTCCATACAATCCCGATAATAAAAGTGTGATGGGTATTAACTATGAGATCCACGTCCTTTGGTCGCTATGAAAAAAAAGAAAAGAAAACTTATTGCACATCTAAGAAAGTAATGGAATAGTCTGTGGAGTTATATAACCACGGTCCAACGGAGTTGAAGGGGGTTCTTCCATTTCCGCCCCCTTTTATACACGTAAAGTTATGCAAGATTCGAGGCCTCTGGAATGCCATTGGATGTTTGGATGAAATATTATAGATTATAGAATAGGGAGGGCATGGGGTAACCGCAAGCACCTCCCCTAGAAATGCAGCAAATCTCTCCCGTTTTCTTCTGGTGAGGTGGCCGCGCGCACTGTGGGGCTGGGGACGTGCATGTTGAAGCAGAGAGCGTGCATTGGCAGGCTGATGGTGACACGTGCCTCATCTCTGCCACCCCCCGGCTTCACCGCACCGCATTGGCATCAGTAGCGGCAACTGTAAACCAACTGTGGGACCGCCGCCGAAAACGTACAGCCCTGAAGAAAACGATATTATATCGAAACTTTGCTGACCCGGATTGCGTAAAGCTGTTGCGCGTCCGTTTTGAGCTCTAAGACCAGCACGCCGAATCTCGGGCGTATTCGTCGACTATCAGCGCGCGCAGGAGCAAGATGCACAGACGGAGAGCAGGCGTCTGAAGGTGACATGTACCTGGGGATAATCGAGAGCAGCAGGCGTACCTTTAACAAGAAGTGGAGATAGCAACTCAATCCGGTCCGTGTTTGAAGATCACAGCGTTTGACATACTCCGTGACCTTATCTAAGAGTTTCAAATTGGGAAAAAAATCCTATCTTGAACGACCGCTTAGAAAATACTAATTAGGATAAACCGATTTGCATAGCCAAGAGCAAAAATGGCGACATTAATAAGAAGCAAGCTTTCTAATAAACTGTCCAATGCCGCTACCTCCGTCTCCAACAAATCCCAGGCGAAGGTGAGTGGGATGTTCGCCAGGATGGGCTTCCAAGCCGCGACCGACGAGGAGGGTTTGGGCTTCGCCGCCTGCGATGACCTGGATTATGACCATAGACAGGGGATGCAAATGGACATTTTAACAACCGATGAGGCAGGAGCCGGAGAAGGGAGCGGACAGATTAGCACAGGGGAAGGGGGATTGGATGGCGACAGCCACTACCAGAGAGATGGAACCGGTCTGCCGCCCTCAGGCTCAAAAGACGCAGGTCTGGCAGACGAATTGACCGAAGATAAACCAAAAATCACCGCATGGGAGGCCGGCTGGAACGTGACAAATGCCATCCAGGTAAAAAGCTACGTTAAAGAAGGTGCTACAGGGCCCACCGTCTATGTCTTGTATCGTGATACCCGTTGCCTTGCATGAAATGCATTACTCCTTGAAAACACCCTTCATGGGGACGAATGCGTTGCGCAGTGTCAATTTAATCATTTTGATGGCTAAACTCAGCAGTTCATGTTATTTTTGATTCGGTGTCTTTTTGTGTGCTTTCTGTAAAATGATGTCAAACATTAGGCAAAACATAATCGGTATCATCCACCTCATCATGGAGAAAACGCAAAATATGCATTGACGAGACTGCGGAATTTTACGCACACGATTTCAATGACTTATACCGTTTATGGACATCAGTGATTTACTTTTAAACTGAAGAATATGTAACTTGAAGAAACTATATCAAATAATCACGAAAAATATATATTTGAATTACTATTAAGTTACTTTCAATTCAATTGCGCGCGTCCATTACGCATTGAACTTGCGTAGGTATTTGTGCCTTTAAATGTGTCTAAGTGACAACAAAAATATATTTAATAGAAGGTGAATATTGAGAAATCTGATTGTCGTGTTTCTGTTAGTGGTATATAGCCTTAAACCCCTTGTTGCTGGGGCGGTCGTGACCAAAGCCACGACACAGTCAGCCAGCACTACGTCACACTGTGTCTCCTCTTTCTCGTGATGACGAAAGAGGCGGGGGTGGCGATGCTCAAAGCGAATTGGAAAGCCCACAATGAAAACCGTTGGCACCAGTCGTTAACCCCACGTGTCAAAAAATATTTAGGTTAGAGTGTCGATGTGAAATTATTTATTCATTACCCCATAACATGGCCCGTTTGTGTTTTGCAGGGGATGTTCGTGCTTGGCTTACCCTACGCCATCCTGCATGGAGGATATCTTGGACTATTTCTTATTATTTTCGCCGCCGTGGTGTGCTGCTACACGGGGAAAATTCTAATCGCCTGCCTGTACGAAGAAGACGAGGACGGGCAGCTCGTGCGCGTGAGGGACTCGTACGTGGACATTGCCAACGCCTGCTGCGCGCCAAGATTCCCCTCTTTAGGTGGTCACATCGTGAATGTAGCCCAAATAATAGAGCTAGTGATGACCTGTATTCTCTATGTCGTTGTCAGCGGTAACCTCATGTACAACAGCTTCCCCAACATGCCCGTCTCCCAGAAATCATGGGCCATCATCGCGACCGTGGCCCTCCTGCCCTGCGCCTTCCTCAAGAACCTGAAAGCCGTCTCCAAGTTCAGCTTGCTGTGCACGATGGCCCACTTTGTCATCAACGTCCTGGTGATAGCCTACTGTCTCTCCAGGGCAAGGGATTGGGCTTGGGACAAAGTCAAATTCTACATCGACGTCAAGAAGTTCCCCATCTCCATCGGCATCATCGTGTTCAGCTACACCTCTCAGATTTTCCTGCCTTCTCTCGAGGGGAATATGAATAAGCCGAGCGAGTTCCACTGCATGATGAACTGGACACATATCGCCGCATGCATTCTCAAAGGCCTGTTCGCCCTCGTGGCTTATCTGACCTGGGCTGACGCGACCAAGGAGGTAATCACAGACAACCTGCCGTCAACCATCCGAGCTGTCGTCAATCTTTTCTTAGTTGCCAAAGCTTTGCTGTCCTATCCATTGCCGTTTTTCGCAGCCGTAGAAGTTTTGGAAAAAAGCTTTTTCGGTGACGGAGGACGTGCGTACTTTCCAGATTGCTACGGGGCTGACGGACGCCTGAAATCTTGGGGTCTCACTCTTCGATGCACCCTGGTTGTGTTTACGTTGCTGATGGCAATTTATGTCCCACACTTCGCTCTCCTCATGGGGCTCACCGGCAGTCTAACGGGCGCAGGGCTGTGCTTTCTACTCCCCAGTCTCTTCCACCTCAAGCTTTTATGGAGAAAGCTGCTATGGCACCACGTGTTCTTCGATGTCGCCATCTTTGTAATAGGGGGTATATGCAGTATATCTGGTTTCATTCATTCAATGGAGGGCCTCATAGAAGCTTACAAGTACAACATAGAAGAATAGATTCAAACCATTGCTGAGAAATAGATGTCAACTGCAAATCCCCATTTTAGTGAAAAACACACGACTTCCTATTCAAGTGCAGCCCCTGCTTACTATACGCGTTCAACACATATTTGTGCGATGCATAGTCCTGCATCGATTTACGCACACACAAACACGCACGCTCTCTATCTCTCTCTCTCTCACACACACACACACACACACACACACACACACACACACACACACGTGCAGGTGCATGAGCGCGCACACATGCGCGCGCATGCACACACACTGAGGAATAGATAGGTCTACGGTGACTGTGAGCGAGTGATTCATTCACCACACACTATATGGATAACATGATGTATTAATATGCGAACAACGCTACATATAAATATTTTCCAGTGGAGTGAAGGTTTACAGTATTGAACAAATCAAACTTGCAAAATGGTCAATATGTCTTTTCATCGCTCTTGTGGTGGTCCCCCACTTGAGAATACACATCATTCAACTTTTAAGGTTGTGATTGAGGACACAAATTTGACATATTGTGATTTAATGACTAATAAGAAGCGTTTATTAAGAAATTGCCACTTTCTTCTTTTTGGTGTTTTGCAGTATTCTAACAGGCCACCATTGGTGTGTCACTGATACGCTTTTGGAATTGGCAAATAACATTATATTGCAATAACCAACAGTTCAAATGAAATAGTCAGGCCGTTCTACCAATGAATGAATAGGAAAATAGTAATGATGACAGCAAATAATACGGACATGTGGAAATTGGACCTCTCTCAAAATATTGGACCTAGATACCCCGACGTTTTGCAGCAGCTATACAAACTATGCATTGAATGTATGATATTCAGACATAAATATGATCAATCTGGGAGGTCAAAAAATAACTTCCCGAATTGTTCTTTACATTGACGCTCAAACAACGTTCGAATTGAGCCTATGTCCTACAGAAAGGCCTATAGCCTACAGAGAGGCCTAGACTATAAAAGAAAGGCCTGGTTTGACATGTTGACATTTTGGAAGACGATAATATGAGTTAACAAGTATTGTCTTGAATTTATTAGAGAACAATAGTCCACTCGAAGAAGGGGCTGCAAATTTAAATCCTTTAATCTAGGCTATTTCCGAAATGTTTTTCGTTGTGAATTTGAAATGTATATTCCGAGAATAGATTGATTGATTCTTTGTTCGAAATTCTGTCGTTTGGAGCTAAAATATTAAGAGATCAAAAAAGAAGAAAATGTGCATAAAGACATTTTTCATTCTGTGCAATCCAATGGGTCATGTGGAAATGTTATAAAAACCGTATGTGTAGTGTTACTGTGGTTTCAAAAAGATGGAATGTATATCTCAAAATCGTTATCATATATCGTGAAAATGAATATTAAAGAATAAATAAGTGAAATTATATTGTAAAATTGTGAGTGGTTTTATGTATTAAAAATGAAAGTGTGGGTATCATGTATTTTTTTCTCTTTAATAAAATGCAAAAGATGGATAAGTTGAATCCTTAGACATTTGTGGGCCTTATCCAATGTGGCTAAGCATGATGTCATAATTATGAATAACCAACCGAAATAAATGATTTCGAATAACGCCCTCTTTTTTTATAGGCCTAACTGAGGGGCCTATAAGAGGGCCTATGATGGAAGCACTGCTTTAATGGGGCCCCTCTGGTCTAAGGCTGCTTTTGAAATTTTGAAAAATTTTCATCCAATGTGTTGCTTAGGCCTATCTGTGTAGAAAAGCTTACGGACAGAATATTCTTTCCTCTCGATAGGCCTGATCTCCATCTGTTTTCAGCATCACGTTATTTGGGATATATCGTGCATGCACTCGCATGCGCGATTATCTGTAGCAGTCTCGTTGGATTAAAGAGCGCAGTACAAATGTTTGGTAAAAAAGGGCGACAGTGTGCTCCACAGTATTTGAAAATAAATTGTGCGCAAATAAAAATAAATAGCGAAAATGTCAAACAAGTAACCACGAACTAACAAAGTAGGATAGGCGTAACGCCAAAGGATTGGCTTTAAGAGGACCTCTTGGCGTTCGCGCCACACTTCCCGCGTTACCACATGGCAGACTGTATGCAAAACACATACACTTCAAATAAAAATCTTCAACAGAAGGATAAAATGTATTAAATGAACATTTTATTTCATACATGTTTAACAATTTTATACAGTTTACGTATTTTATAAATCCCAGCAGATAGGTGATGCGCGAGCACCCTCCAGAGGTCTGTTCAGGGAAACGCTTGACATGCAGAAATGGACTCGCATTGCAAAACACAAGAGTGGCCTCAATTACCAAATTATATATTCAATTAAGCACGAATTTTCCTGATATTAAAAGAAAAAAAAGTTACTTAACTGAAGTATTTTGTCCTTTATCATTTTATTATTCAAGTAGTGGTGACATTTGTCAATAAAACTCTCATAATTACATAGAAATATGTACAGACAATAATACCATTGACAATGACAACCAAAAGAGTGGAAACACAATGGAAGTGATCCACAGTGCACACGAGCAGTTCAAACCAAAGGCCCATCGGCTGCACGGTTTTCAAAGAGTGAAAGTAAGAAGACCACATCACAACAGCGGCTCATTGGCTCATTTCTCCGGCTCTGTGCTGGCCGTTAGGGATGTGGGCTTTTTAGTGGACTTCTCGACCACCCAGGGGTGGCACAGCACGCCCTGGACGGGCAGTCTGTGCATGGGGTTGTGCTTCAGCAGCCTGCCGATCAAGTCCTTCGCACCTGCACAGATATTGGCCTGGGCCGGGTACGTATATTCTACCTATTGGCACGGGGGAAAAAAAAATATAACAATCCTTTAGATGAAAGTACTCAAAAAGTAAAAAGTTAATCGAGCTATTAAAATATGTTAATAGCTCGACATGTGAACAGTGCGTATATTGGCACCATTACCAAGAAAAGGCACGCAAGAGTCATTTCCGATTAACTGAACAGCCGTTGTTGGGATGTACGATTTTGCGTTGACATTTGATAACATGGTGCAGTCCAGGCGTGTAGCTCTTACCCTGCAGATCTTGCGGTAAGTTTCCTCGTGACTCTTGGTCTCAAAGGGGGGGCTGCCCACCAAGAATTCGTAGCAGAGGACCCCGAGGCTCCACAGGTCCACCTTCTCGTCGTGGGTTCTACCCTCGATCATCTCCGGGGGCAGGTAGTCCAGCGTGCCGCACAGAGTGGATCTCCTGGAGCAGCACAGAGGTACGTCCGTTACTAGTGTTCACAAGTTATGACCGGCTCAGCTCCTAGGATGACGTTTCATGCAAAGCCAGATACTATATACGCAATACAATAAAAAGTCCTGCCTGATTTGAATTATCATTCAGATTCGACACTATATTGTACAAATGCATTACCTGGAGGAAGGCGTGTGCACAGACCACCCAAAGTCTGCAATCTTCAGCTCTCCATTGGCTCCAAGTAATAGGTTCTCAGGTTTGATGTCTCTATGGATCACCTTCTTGGAGTGGCAGTAGTTCAGAGCATCTGCCAGCTCCATTATGTACTAATGGGACATTAAAAAACAACAATGGGTATCAGCCAGACTATGATGGTTTTTGGCTTTCTCAAAGTATGGGGAAATACCACCACAAGTACATCAAAAGGGTTCCCATTCATTTATATTGCGTTCTAGTGAGAGGTGGCTGAACTTTGACGCATGTTACAATGACCGTGGCCTCCAAGCTTGTCACAACTACAGTGGGACTCGGTAGTGACAACACACACTTAATGTGGAGGTTGACGTTTACAGAAAGATGGCCAGGACGCCTCACCGTGGCACTCCGCTCCTCGTTGAAGCTGCCACAGCGCTGCAGCTCGCCGTAAAGCTCTCCTTTGGGTGCAAACTCCAGGATGAGGTAAACACGAGACGCGTCGTGGAAGTAGCCGTAGAGGCGCAGGATGTTGGGGTGCCTTCGGGAGACGATGACAGAACATCAGAGTACCATTTCAGCATGGGCACTCAAGTATCTTTAGCATATTGCTCAATAGGCTTTAACAACTTAAAACAAAATTGCAATTAGATTATATTATGGCAGTTAATGAGAAAAACGATTCTATTGCATAGACGGTCTATGGACCATAGGTTTATGAAATAGATTTTTCATATCTTCATTAACCCCCTTTGTCCTCAATTAAGATGTATTTTGCCAATGAACAGAACATGATTATCCAATTTCCTATATACTGCATTTGATTTACAAGATCAGCAATAAAAACATTATGACATTAACATTTGGACAATGACATTATTAACCAGTTGGTAGGAGCATGGGGATAAAACAAAAATGTTAAGCAATATTGTGGTAATTTAAAGACATTAAATGCCATAACCTCACGCTGAGGTTGGTTTGTTATGAAAAGCTTTGAAGTGGTTGGGAGTAAATAGTATTTCTATAGGAACCATTTCCTCCCCATGTCATAAAATGCGCAATCAGAAAGTGTCTAGTAATAAGTCTCATCCTGCCATAATGTTGAAAATGTTAAAACTGCAGCCTTTGTCATTATAAATATGCCAAGCTGTAGGTGGCAATAGGACGGCAGGGGGAGTGGGGAAACTACATGTCCCTGAAAGTACTTCTCAGACATTTTGTGATTTATTGGCAGTTTCTCACTAGCAGGACAGATGCGTTTCCTACCTGAGGTGAGACTGGATTTCCACTTCACGCCTGAGCTGGTGCTCCACCCCCGCCTTCTCCAGCTGCTTCTTGAAGAGCACTTTCAGGGCCAGGATGAACATGGTCTGACGTTCCCGGGCCAGGTAGACATTGCCAAATTTACCCTTCCCCAAGGGACGGCCGATGTCAAAGTTCTCAAGGCTCCATCGCTCTCTTTTGGAGCAACATAACACATACAATTAACATATATAAAGGCTTGAATAAACAACATTTCCGTATAAATCGACATTTGCATTACATTTTCACCTTCAGTTGAAGCTTCCAGTGTTTAACATTAGACTAAAATAGAACTCTTGACACAATAACCGAATATGAGAGAAAACAATTATCATACGTTGAATTTCCATTTGAAGATTCCTTCTTGGTTGCCGCGTCTAATGAAAAAAAGAGAAATCATCAGAGTCAGCCATACCAATACACAAAAATAGTTAATTAGTGAAAGTAATTATAAGCTTAATTCTAGTAATAATGATTACTTTGCGAAGGCTTCTTCTTAGACGGCTCTGTTGTGTTTTTGGCAGGCTCTGGGTTGACTTTTGTTGCTTTCGGCTTGGCCTGACCGGACTGGACACTAGGTTTCTGTTGCGTTGCAGGGTTAACGGTGGGAGTGACAGGGTTCCTATTTTGATCAGCTGCATAGGTGGGCTTGACAACAGTGGCGACGTGCGATACGGGCTTCTGGTGGTTCATGGGGCGCTGTATGCGCTGCGGCCCGTTTGACATCCCTAGGACCCTGGGAGTCTGGCTCGCTGGAGTGTCAGACTTTGGAGTAGTCTGCGCATGAGACACCGGAACTCTCTTTGGACCCAAGTTACTGGTCGTCAGCTAGGGAGATCATCATGAGGAATATTTAGACCACCATTTTAAAGAAATGTGTAACCAAAGTTGTATTTAAGTTAATGCTTTGATGTTACCTTGATTCCAGGCCTTTGCAGTTTGATATCCTTTCCACTAGCAGCATCCATGGTCTATTCTGGAAAGAAATTATTATTGAATATGTTATTGAAGTTTGCGACTTAAAATTGTATTGATAGATGGGTGGATTATTCTCGAAATCACACGATTCAGTCTCATAGCCATTGTTAG
>OOFG01063914.1:0-10008 GCA_900323295.1 Molva molva | reverse complement strand
CTCTCCGAGGGCAGAGAGCTGCTCCTCCAGCTCTACGTTCTTCTCCTCCAGCCGTCCGGCTTCCTCCAGAGACTTGGTCAACTCTGCCTCCAAGGCAGCCACACAAGCTGCCATCTACCACAACACAACCGGCTAGTTAACTATCTAGCACAACACAACCAGCTAGTTAACTATCTACCACAACACCACACCACGACCACGACGATCAGCTCGTGGAAACCGAGAGCCTCACCTGGATCATGTCTTTGGCGGGCCCGGCCTCCCGCCTCTCGTTCTCCTGGATGAGCTCGGCGAGTTGCTGGCTGATTTCCTCCACGTCTGCAGAGTTCTGGAGGTTCTTCTGGGACAGCAGGCCGTTCTCCTGAGACAGCAGGACGTTCTCCTCCTGCAGATGGTGGCCGCGGGCGCGCAGGTCTGAGATCTGAGGAGGGAGCGGGAGAGCCCATAGGATTGTTTTAAAGCGCTTGGATGTGTGGATGTAAATGCATACACTGGACACTTTAGTCATGAGACACTAGAGATTATATATTTATAATACTATGTATTTATTTTTGGTGATTTTTGTATTCTTATTCAAATGTATTTTATTGTATTTCCTATTTAGACTATTGTTAGAAAACCAGGCACTGGCTGGAATAATAATTTGTTCATGTGCATACCTGTTTCTGAAAGTTCTCCGTCATATTTTCAGCTTCAATCTTCTCCTTCTCGAAGTCATCCAGCTTTTGCCTGAAAAACAGATGAATGAAAAGGTAAATATCAGCATATTGAACTTTGCAACAAACATTACATTCAAATGTTTTATGCCAAGTCAATATCGCTATGTTCTTACAGCAGGTCTACGTTGGTCCCTTTCAGGTCCTCGTCCTTCAGCGCGGTGATCTTCTGACTGAGGTTAACGTTTTCTTCCTCAAGCCGACTGATTTCAGATCTGTTTGGATCGGAAACAAAATGGACGTCAGGTCATTGAATGCTCAACACAAAACGGAATGTAAAACAAAACAATTGAAAAATATTTGTTTGCAACAAATAGATTTGTACATTTCATACCACAGCAAACACAATTTTATACAGAAGGAAGACTTAATCCACAAACAAACCAAAATGACAACAAACAAGTAGCCATGTGTACAACGACTGACCAATAGGGGTTAACTACCTATTCACCGTACAACATAGGATCCATCACAGGAGGAATGAGGGTCCAACACAACACAACCACCGTGGGAACCGTACCCAGGGTAACGGAGGAGCTGGAGGAGGCTATGGAAAATCACAACCAGAGGAAGGAGATCACAATGTCGGGGGCGAGGCAGGGTGGTGGGATTCTATCCTGGTCCTCCGTGTTACCTATGGACCTGCATCCACTCGCTCAACGTCAGCGCCTTCCCCTGCAGGCTGGCGAGGGCCCCACGGAGGTCCGCGTTCTGCACCTCCAGGTCCTCGCAGCAGACCTCGAGGCGGGTCGCGGTCTGGGTCCTGGCCTCAAGATGGCCGCTTGTCTCCTGAAAGGGCCGCTCCTCAGACGCGGTCTCCCAGGTAACGGCCTCCTCCAGGAGACCTACGTCCCCCTGTAGCTCCAGCTCCCTGACCAGCTTCTGGAAGGACCGCTCCTCGGACGCGGTCTCCCAGGCACCGGCCTCCTCCAGGAGACCTACGTCCCCCTGCAGCTCCATCTCCCTGACCAGCTCCGACAGCTGGACGTTGTCCCGCCTCATCGTGGTGATCTCCTCCACCAGGCCCCTGTGCTGGCCCTGGAAATCACAGATGACGTGCAGACGACTCTCCAGGCTGGACAGCCGTCGCTTCAGTTCCCCGTTCTGTTCCTTGAGCATCACGTTCTCGTGGCGTCTGTCGTCGTATCGAACCCGAATATCAGCCAGCTCGGAGACTTTCGTCTCTAGCTCTTTGGCCCGCTTCGTTAAACTAAGCAGCTTTTGTTTCAGGTTCAAGTTTTCCTCCAACGCTTTGCTGCCCGTTTTGATCTTTTGGTTGTTGTACGTCAAAATGCTTTCCAACGTGACGGTCTTCTGGTGAAGCAGCGAATTCTTCTGGTGTAGAAGAATGTTTTCTTCAATGGCGTTACTGTACAGGACCTGGAGTTTATTCATGGGGTTCTCATCCTCACAGTGATCCGGTTCATCCTGGTGATCGACAGCGAGAGAGGCTGAAAATCCACACTCTTGGGAAACCAATTTGATTTGTTTCCCACACTTGTTAGAGTCAACCAATGAACAATCGACAGCCACATCTTGTGGAGTCAGTTCACCACAGCAGTCACCTGCTTTCTCCGGAGCTACGAGGTGCACCACAATCGCATGACACGGCCTCTGTTCGTGGTGTTCGGAGATTTCATCCACCACGCTATCTTGAGGGTTATTCTCTGGATCCCATGACTGGACCGCCACATCCAACCCAAGATTCCTCTCCTCTTCATGACCCACCGCCTCTGGCGATGTGTCCGCTTCATCTCCAGAGATCTGCTCCGTCACCTCTTCATGGCCCACCACCTCTGGCGATGTGTCCGCTTCATCTACAGAGATCTGCTCCGTCACCTCTTCATGGCCCACCACCTCTGGCGATGTGTCCGCTTCATCTCCAGAGATCTGCTCCGTCTCCTCTTCATGGCCCACCACATCGGGTGATGGGGCCGCTTCACCTCCAGACAGCTGCTCCGTCTCCTCTTCATGGCGCACCACATCGGGTGATGGGGCCGCTTCACCTCCAGACAGCTGCTCCGTCTCCTCTTCAGCATCCACACTCTGGGTTTGAGGAGGAGGACATGGACCTTCAGTAGAAAATGTCTCCAAAGCAAAAGACTCTTCTTCCTCTTCGGGTTCGACTTCCTCTCGGACGTATGAACTTCGCTCCTGTAGGTCATCTAAGTTGGTTTTGGGGCCGTCCATGGCAACAAGGGAATCTTCCCATTCATCATCATCAACAGCCACACAATCTGAGTCTTCAGGGCATTCTCCTGGTACTATGGGGTTCTCGGCCCTCATCTCTAGATGGTGTTCGTGGTGTTGTTCCAGACGTGGTGCTGATGTTTCACGTGGACCTGTTGATGAACAACATGATTCCAGATTTACGGTGTCCACGCTACTGCATCCAATGGAAGCTTTCACGCTCATATCTGCCGTGTTTTGCTCCTCATCCATTTCAGATTCAGATTCAACATCGAGGGCACAAGAGTCATGTGGAATAATACTGACGGCATCATCACTAACATAATCCTCCTCCCTGTCTCCAGTAGTATTTGATTGTGGCTCCTGGCCTTTGAAAGACAAATATATGACATCAAGATTAACCGGTTCAGCTACAAGCATATTTCCAGGGTCTGATGTATCCTTTTTGCCACACTTGGTTATTTCTGAAAGAACATCGAGTTCCTTTCCCATTTCCGTAATTCGGATGTTGAGCTGATGTCTTTCCGAGATGAGTTCCACCCTCTCGTTCTCTAGTGACTCCAGGCAACAGAGATTATCTTTTAGTTCATCTTCAAGAACGGCTACACTCTGCAGTAGCTCCAGCCTCTCAAACTCAAAGCCCACCATGGCCTGTTGGAGCATCGTCTCCAGATCTTCAATCTTGTTCTTCAGACCGTCAAACTGCTCAATCTTTTCCTGGCTCCGTTCCTCCGACAGGGAAACCGCCTCTTTGTATTTCTCCTCGAGTTGGGCCAGATTGCTCTGCAGTTCTGCCCTCTCCTGAACAAACTCTGCCCTCTCCTGCTTAAAATCCTCGACGGCCTGACTCAACAGAACCTCCAGCTCCAGCGCTTTCCTCTCGGACGCGGCGAGAAGGTCGTCTTCGGAGGCCTGGCTCTCCTGAAGCCTCCTGTGGAGCTCGATCAGCTGCCTGTTGAGGTCTCTCTCCTTGGTCTGGGATGACCCCGCCACGTCATCCAGTTCCTTCTCCAGCTCCTGCTTCTCTCTCAGCAGGACTTCCACTTCTTCTCGGTGAGCGTTCTCCAGTTCCTCTCGGTCGTCGACTCGCTCCCGGTTGAGGCAGACCCACTCCTGCTCCATGGCCTCTCGCATCAGCCTCCTCTGCTCCTCCGCTTCCAGGAGGGCCGCGTCCATCTCCGCCCTCCACGCGAGGGTCCGCTCGGTGTGGGTCCCGGAGAGCACCCGTAGCTGGGCTTGGTAGTGCTGCTCCAGCTTCAACACGTCGGCCTGAAAACGTTCCTCCACAGAGTCCTGGTCCCCTGAGAAGCGGCCTTCCACCTCCTTGATTCTCTGGGAGAAGTGGAGCTCAACAGCCTTCCTGTACGTGGTTAATCAGGGAGGGTTACGGGCAGAGTGTCTCAACGGTCTGGAATGCTGAACTGCTCATTTTCTGAACTCTCCGCATGTTTCAAAAGGCTTTTGCATTAAACAATGCAGTTCTGTGCTCGTCTATTGTGCCTGTCAGGCCACTCACAAAGTGAGAACGCAAAGGTTAAATGAGCAAAGAAAAGTCTTACCCTTGGGTGAAATCAGCACATAGGGCCGACTGTTGCTTTTAAACCAACGTTACCACACCAGTTATGTTACCACAAATTCTCATTTAGTTTCCCGTGTTCATTTATCTAGTATTTTACCGTGGGATATTAAGTACATTTGGCTGAGTACAAATACAAAAAAATACAAATATTCCAACAATCTCTCCTGGAACTTTCTGATTACTTAACAGAAGTACAACCGTCCAACTGATCAGTCAAATCCAAATGTATACAAATGACACAACGCTTTAATGATAGAACATTATTAATAATAATAATTAGACAGATCGTAGGCCTCACCTCTCCTGGATGATCTCCTCTCGGAGTCGATCCAAGGCGCTTCCGAGCTCTTCCCTCTCGTCTCTGTGTCGGGCGCTGAGCTCCTTCACCGCCTCCCTGTGCTGCTCCTCCAGGCGAGATGTTTCCTCCTTCAGCATCCTCTCGAACCGCTTCTCCTCCTCCTCCTTCTCCTCCTCCTCCGCCTTCTCCCTCTCCTCCTTCAGCCGGTCCTGCAGCATCGCTTCATAGTCCTCCTCTAGCTGGAGTTTCTCCTCCTCCCATGCCTCCTTCATCCTCTTCTCCCTCTGCTCCCTCTGCTCCTGGAGCTTCAGACGCTCTTTCGCCAACACGGTGAGGAGCGCTTCCTCCTGGGCCTTCTGGAGACGAACACGGTCCTCCTCCCACTGCTCCCTCAGCTGGCTCTCCTTCTCCTCCTGCTCCTTGACCAGCCGCAGCATGCCCTCCTCCAGCACCTCCTGCAGGGTCTGGTTGCTCTGCTCCTCTAGCGCAGCTCTCTCCCTCCGCCACTCCTCCGTGAGACTCTCCACCAGCGCCTCCTTCTCCTCCTCAAACCTCAGCTGCGCCTCCTCCAGCCGGGCGCTCAGCTCCACCCCGTGGTCCAGACGCAACCGCTCCTGCTCCTCACGTGCCTTCTCCTCCAGAAGGGTCACCTCCTCCTGTGTTCGCATCCTCTCCTCCTCCAGCCGGGCCTCCAGCAGCACCTCCTGCTTCTCCTGGAGGTGCCTCAGCTCCAGGGCGTGGCGCCTCTTCAGCTCCTCCACCTCCTCCACCAGCGCTGCCTCCTCCACCGCCGTCGCCAGCTGCTCCTCCAGGTCCGAGGCCTGGGTGTGGGCCTCCAGGAGGCGCTGCCTCAGGGTGGCCACCACCTCCTCCTGCTGGAGCTCCAGCTCCTCCCTCTCCTCCGCCTGCCTCCTCTCCAGGCCGGCCCGCTCCAGCCTGGCCTGCTCCAGCTGGGTCTGGAAGTCCAGAGCCTGGGTCTGGAGACTGGACATCTGCTCCTTCAGGGCCTGGATCTCCTCCTGGTGCTGGGAGGAGATGGAGGCCTTCTGGCCCTCGTGGGCCGCCCTCTGCTCCTCTACCCTCTGGTCCAGCTCCTGGATCTGAGATGGTACGAGGGAAACATATGAGTGATGGAGGATGAACTACTCACGCTGAACTGAAGACATCCTTTATCCTTCAGAATCATTTTAGGAAGCTTGGAAACACCTCAACTTAAAAACAACGATCTTATTCGCAATCAATCAATAACAACAAGAACAAGAAATTACTTTAAAATAACACGGAGGAAATCTAAATCAAACCGATCCATTTGAGAGGTAGATTGAAATAAAGATCACACGTTACTCCAGCAGAACAAAAGTTGTACGATTTACTTTTAAAATATACAATGAAATAAGCTACATGGTTGTCTACCCGGAGAATCGTCTCCAGTTCAAACCCAACCCCAGGAACTGTGTGTGGCATCCCTTCAGCGACCAGCATGTGGACGGTAGCCTGAACCAAAATGGCCGCCCCAAACCCACCTTGCTCCCCAGCTGAGCCTGCAGGTCCTCCACCCTGCGGCCGTGCTGCTCCTTCAGCTGCTCCAGCATCATCTCCGCCTCCAGGCTCATGTTGAACGGCTGGCCCTCCTCCGTGCCCAGCCCTGATTCAAACACAGTGAACCCGCTAACGCTAAGTACTACAGTATGAACACTGTTTTATACACGTCACTAAGGAGCAGGTAGGGGTTAAGGGGGCGTCTTACTCAAGGATGCCTACAGGCAGGTTGCAAACATTAGGGTTTGAACCAAGGACATTTGACCCCTTCTGTTTGGACCTTCTTAGCAGCTGATTGGAAGTTTCTAGTTTTCCCTAGACCTGTGATAATAGGTCGGTTTTCATGTAGGTAAAAATGTATAATGTATGCACAAACATAACCATGACTTAACCATGTGCTGGCTAATGGAAGAAAAGAACAGCGAACAGAAAACGTCTTTCCTAAATGTTAGAAACAGTCATTTGAACCTTAAAAAAACCTCCAAAGCATATACGTTACGACCTACAAGTGAATAGCACCACGCAAAGAACAAACAGTCCGGAACGGTTTGTGACCTGTACCTGGGTCTGACTCCATGCCCGGGCTCTTGGACTCCATCTCGTCCGACAGGGGCCTGCTGCAGGGCTGGGTCCTCCGGCCCAGGCTGTGGAGGGCCTGCTCTGACTGCAGCTCATCGATACGATCCTGCAGCTCCTGCAGGGTAACAGAGCGCATGGTACTAATCACGTACATAGAAACATACAGTCGATACGGGGCACATTTCAACATAAATAGAGAGTATATATTCTGACAGTCTTTTGTGATTTTCTTGTAATAACTCCAAATGCAATAGTCTTCGAAAACTCAATTCGGAATAGATTCAAAAATAGTGATTCAAAACTAGTGTTTTAATTGATTGAATAATGGTGAGTTAAAAAGAGTGTTTTAATACTAAAGATTAAAAAGATAGATTAAATAATAGTGAGTAAGAGCTAGTGTCTGAATACTGATCTCTAAACAGATTAAATAATAGTGAGTAAGAGCTAGTGTGGATAGCTCAGAAGACGTACTCTGCACTGAGCCTCATAGCCGCTGCACAGCTGTTTGAAGCGCTCCTCCTGGAGGAACAGCTCCGCACTTCCTGGATCCAAGTCTCCCAACTGAGGGGACACAAAGACGGATACTTTATGCTCAGGTATACGTTATACATACAACACATTATGTATAGGTATACGTTATACATACAACACATTATGTATAGGTATACGTTATACATACAATACATTATGCAAAGGTATACGTTATACATACAACACATTATGTATAAGTATACATACAAGACATTATGCACAGGTATTATACGTTACACATACAATACATTATGCATAGGTACTGTACGTTACACATACACACAGAACACATGCCGATTTGTCCTTACTCTCATATTTCTCGTCTCAGTCTGGGATTAATAAGGTACGTATCTTTTAAAGGGATTCTACTATAAGAATGAGAATTGCGGACTGAATTTTTAAAAATATGTATTTTCTTTGGTAAAGTGACCGTGAGTGAATACACGTTCAGGCGTAGTTTGAGAACATTACACAATAAAACACCAGTACACCACCACATGGTTTAAGGAACCCGGTGGTTCTCCGGTACCTTCTCTCGGAGGATGTTCTCCAAGCTGGCCTGGAGCTTGGAGATCTGGACCTGGGCCGCCGTGAGCTTCTCGTTCCCGTCTAGAACCTCCGTCTCCAGACGCCGGTTCTCCTACAGAGGAACACCAACAGAAAGAAAACTCAATGAGCAGAGTACCTTGATGGACAGAAGGTCTATGTACCTGGATGGAGATGGTCTATGTACCTGGATGGAGATGGTCTATGTACCTGGATGGAGATGGTCTATGTACCTTGATGGAGACGGACAAGTGGTCTATGTACCTTGATGGAGATGGTCTATGTACCTTGATGGAGACGGACAAGTGGTCTATGTACCTTGATGGAGATGGACAGGTGGTCCCTCATGAAGGACTCGTCTGCTCTGGACTTCTCCACCTCGGCCTCCAGCTCCTCTTTCTGCAGGTTGGCCTGCTGCTGGATCTGGTCCAACTCCGTCAGGAGCTCCGACCGCACCGCCCCCAGCTTCTCCTTGTGCTCCTGCTCCAGCTTCCTGTAGGCACAGAACACATTCAACCAATCAGAGACTATGCTGAGGGAAGGACCATGTGCGTTCTAATTGGTTTGTTTGTTAACAACGTTTCGGGTGATTGGTTGTATCATAACCATGATTCAGGCACATTTTCATAATGCAAGACCTGCGCTTTAAAGAAAAACCAGGGTACAGAGTACAGAAGCAGAAGGTGGTGTGAGTTTGAGGTGGTGTGAGTTTGAGGTGGTGTTACCTGAGGTTCAGGTGGTGCGATCGTTCGATGATGGAGTGGTTCTCGTCCACCTCTGCAGCCAGCTGGCTCTTCAGCCTCTCAGCCCTCTCCAGGTCCAGCAGGAGCCTCTCCTTCTCCTGCAGCTCCAGGTCCAAACGCTCCCTGCAGGGGGAAGGAGCATCGTTAAGGTACTGGGTTCAATCCCCAATGTCCGCCACCACATCAGCAGAAATCAACATGATTCGAGTTTCCCCACATTCGTTTCCGTCCTTGAGATTCGATTCTTTAGGTGTTCGGTTTCACCCCAAAATAAATTCTAGTAACATTCTAGTAAAATTATTTCATACACAAGCTGGGAATGACACAGCTCTTGGAGAAATAGTGGTTAGGGTGTCAAAAAGGTTCTGTGTTCGATACCCCATATGTCAACTGCCTACATCTAGGCATCCTTAAGCAAGATGCCACCGCAGCTTTCAGCGTATTTACATTGGCAAAACCACACTCATGTTCATACACAAGCCACGGAGCCCAGAGCGAGTCCCCCAGGTCCCGTACTCACAGCAGGTGTCTGATCTCAGCCTTGAAGCTGGCCAGGGCGGCCTGGTGGAGGCCGTTCCTGGTGACCAGCAGCTCGTTCTCCAGGGCACAGGTCAGCTCGCCCAGGTTTACCCGGCCCTCCAGGCTGAAGTCCAGAGCCTGCACACAGAATGGTATTATAGCTTTAGTGTTCTGAGGAGAATCCACATCTTGTCTTTTCTCTCGTCATCAGAAGTTATCCTTAGCAGATATCCATTAATTTAGTTAATACTTTGTTTTTTAAGTTTTACTTGGAAGTTAATAGTTTATCTTTTATCTATCAGAATTTCCAGTCTGGGATTAATAAAGTACATCTTATCTAATCTTTTACCTAACCCTAAACCATTATCTTTACTTCCTAGGTCTTCCATTGTTACGTCTTCTGGCATACATCTAGCGTTGTTGAGACACTATTTAGCTAAATTCATCTAAATAGTTGTGACACTGACAACTAATTTGACAGATAAACTGTCAAATTACAAACTGTCAAATGACCAACGGACATCAAATCCTCTCCAAAAACCATAACTTCATTCCAACAGTCTGAAATCAAAATGGCCGCCTCAGCACCTTGAGGATTTCGGGCGTGTTCTCGATGCCCTCGTCCAACCAGGCGTCCAGCAGGTTCTCCACGGGGGCGTGGCCTGTCCCATCGTCCAGCGTGGAGAAGAGACGCAGGCCGATGGAGCTGGTCATCATGGAGGGCGTGGCCATCCTCCGGCCCGCCTCGTCGAAGGGCTGCAGGAGAGA
>OOFG01063913.1:0-10625 GCA_900323295.1 Molva molva | reverse complement strand
CAGTTTTACACAAAGTATACAAGTGATCCGAGTTTCACCGAGGCACGAACACCAGAGGGAGACCCTATGAAGTTCTTACTCAATTCCAGATTCGTGGGGTTTTAACTGCCAACTTCACAGAGCGCATCAGTGGTGCGGTCCTCTGTTCGTATGGCGGTGTTCCTCTCCGAGGACGTCGGACATGCTGTAGCAACTGTGACATGATGTCATCGCCGTTCCCTATCCCAGACCCCAGATCAGTTCACGAGCCGTCTCATCTGGGGGTTTGGCTACTTTAATGACCTCCCGGTGAATCGCTTCCACATCTCACAGGTATCTTTATCTCGTGTTCTGTATATTTTCAATATGAAGAAATTTTAAAAAATCTCACCGCATGAATGAAAAAAAATAAGAAAAAAAATACTATGCAAGTGTTGCATGAAATCTGATTGTTTCTTTTTGAAGATCTTAAGTAATGCATTGATTTAGACTCTGTTTCGTCCTGTGGTGATGGCCTCGTCTTTTACGGCTTTTCACACTTTGTAAAAAAGAAAACGCACCCGCCCATCCCACCGCTCGACACCCCACCACTCGACTCCTCGATCCGATCCAAGTTTTAAATAATCCTGACGGCATCTAGTTACCTTGAAGGACCACGGGGGTGTGCCTCCATCCCCGGTGTATTGTGTGGGTCGATGGAAAGACTAAATTGTAGTTGATGCACTTTTTAAACCATTCTAAACTAGTAGCCCTGTATTTCTTACCCCTGGTTATACAATGTTTTTGACTTCTATTCAAATTATTTAATCAAACCCTGCATGTCTTAGTTCACTACCTAGATATTTTCACTCTATTTTGCCAGATTATGTTTTTCAATGCAGACCAATTTAGTAATCGATAAGGAAAAGTTGAGGTTTTTCAATTTACCAAGCACAATTTGTACAAGGGGTTACAATTTAGTTTCCTACGTCTTTTTTCCGTATGCAATACTAAGCCTAACAGCGAAAGACTTAAAACGCCTTAGAACATCTGGACATCCTCTTTTGTGTAAGAAGAAAAAAGAAACAATTGCACTATTTTTTTTGGGATGGTTGCTTTGTAATGCAATAAATGCACTAAATATAACCACGTTATCGACCAATTTTCCACTGCGTTCTTCACGCATCTTCCCTCGATCTATCAAGTTATCAAACATGTACAAACAAAAACATGTCCTGCCTGACGCTGTATAGAATGCTTTCTATTTGAAAATAGATTTACACAGCTAAGTGAAATACAATTTAAGTGAAATAAACATGACATTTTATGTACTTTTAATGTTGTCCAACTCCTTTGTGTTCCACTGATACTGGCCTAGATAAACCAAATTGTAGTATATCCTCCACACACACTGCTGGGAGATGGTCTGGCAGCCAGAGATATTAGAATTATTATTGGTTTGTCCATCAAATGCAGGATGCATCAGATATGCAGTTTATATCCCTAAATAACCAAAAGAATATAATTCAGGTTCTTATATGCAATCTCTGCTGACACTGTAGATCACACAAGTGATCCCAAGCAAGACACACCAGTGTGATTAAGAGGACGCTGTTCACTCTGCTTGCAGTATTCATTTCATACGCATATCAATGTGACAAAATCCACTCGACACAACACTTGAAAAGGTATTGGTCTCAGAACACCATTTTAAAAAGAATAATAAAAAACACAACTTTTCTACAGTCACAAATTGGTCTTTGTTGCTGCTTCTGAAAAATAGGAGACCATTAAATGCAGAGGTGAGATTGTACAAAATGGTTTACCTTTAAGAGAGAAAACTGCAGAGGGTGTCATTCACTGGAAATCAACGTCTACAGCGAAAAGTTTCAAATACAAGTACATCGTATTAAAAGTATTTGCAATTAGCGAACCTCAACAGTTTTTTTTCTTCAAAACAGCACTACTCGCTACACCAGAAACAACATTCCCCCCTCAAGACAAAGAAAAATCTCCTGTGCATCTGCCCTAAGCCCATGTATGAAGCCATCAGTGGTGAAGACATGAAAACAAAACATAGGGGCAGGATATTGAACAACAGGACCAAATTGGCCCCAGTACACTGGATTAACATGGGGGGGGGAATGAATCAGACACACTGCCGTATCGACGCAAAGGTTCTATCATGGTAACTAAAACGAACATCAATCCGGTGCAGCGGGTCTGGTCTGGCGGCACGGGCCCCCCAGGCCTCAGGTGAAGAGGGTCTCCTCAGGTGAAGAGGGTCTCCTCAGGTGAAGATCAGTCTCCTCAGGCGAAGATCAGTCTCCTCAGGCGAAGATCAGTCTCCTCAGGCGAAGATGGTCTCCTCAGGCGAAGATCAGTCTCCTCAGGCGAAGATGGTCTCCTCAGGCGAAGATGGTCTCCTCAGGCGAAGATCAGTCTCCTCAGGCGAAGATGGTCTCCTCAGGCGAAGATCAGTCTCCTCAGGCGAAGATCAGTCTCCTCAGGCGAAGATGGTCTCCTCGCGGCGCTTCTTGGTGAGGATGGTGCCGGGCTTGTGCTGGGCGTCGGGGTGGTTGGTGAGTTCAGGCGGGCACGTGGACACGGGGCTCTCCATGATGGCCTGCTTCAGGTCGTAGAAGACCTGGGCGTCGTCCTTGGTGAGGAAGGTCATGGCCATGCCGCTCTTGCCCGCGCGTCCCGTACGACCGATACGATGGATGTAGTCTGTGGGGGGGCACGCACACAGAAGGAGACGGTGGGGGGGAACGAGGTTAAGAAGGTTTACCAACGTTAGCTTGTAGACACACTGTATGTAGAAGGTTCATAGGTGGTTTTAAGTCGGGGGGGGAGAAAACTTCAAAACTAAAAAAAAAATTCTTCAAAGGGAACTTTTAATAATAAATTGGCTTTATTTTCCCATTCAAAACCGTTTTGATGAACTGGAGTATTAAAGTAACACATTCGATTATAGCCGAGAGAGAGACACGGCCAAGCTTGACCTTGCATGACTAAACAACGCGGCGCCGTACCTTCGATGTTCTTGGCCATGTCGTAGTTGAGCACCATGGACACGTCGTGGATGTCGATACCTCGACCGGCCACATCAGTGGCCACCAGGATGTCTTTGGCTCCGGCCTTCAGATTGGACAGCGCAAACTCTCTCTGTTCCTGGCCCTTGCCACCGTGAAGCGTGCAAGCGTTGAACTGGGGAGAGGAAGGTGGAGAAGAAAGAGGGTGAGTGGATTAGAGTAACCAGCGAGACAAGGCATATGGTTTGTCTGGATATTGCAGTAGCTTTTACTACTTCATAGCGATTCAAAAGTAAATGGGGATTATTCAGGAGCAAGAGTCATCCTCCTATGTTATCGTTTAAATATGCTGGAGGCGACAGTGACTCGTGACAGTGTTCAGCAAGTAATACAACAATATTAATTAGAAGAAGAATTTAATTAGAATAAAAAGACAGGCAAAGATTATCAGTGACACCCTGTCCATGAATGCAGAAACACAGAGGTGACTTACTCCCATCTTCTCCAGAGACTTGGCCAGCACGTCGCAACCCTTCTTCTGGTTGACGAAGATGATGATGGGAGGCTCGAAGCCACGGTTCAACACCTCCAGCAGCTTCTTCCTGCACGGCACACAAACAATGACGGCTCAGTCAACCAATCACGGCTCGGTACACAGAGACACGTTGTAATCATGAAAACAACAGAAATGAGAGGTCGATAGGGATTAGATGTGTGAGCTGTGCGAACGTTTTTGCTTTCCATACCTCTTCTCTCCCTCGCCCATGAGCAGCACCTTTTGCTCCACCCTCTCGTGGGGTTTGCCCGCAGAGCCGATGTAGACCACCGCGGGGCGCCGCAGGTAGCTCCTGGCCAGCCGCTCCACTGCCGCGGGCATGGTGGCTGTGAACATGACCGTCTGCACCACACACACACACATATATATATATATCAGGAGAAGAAGAAGCCAACAATGATAGTAGATGTAGAAGAAGAAGAAGCCAACAATGATAGTAGAAGTTGAAGAAGTAGAAGTAGAAGTAGAAGAAGAAGAAGCCAACAATGATAGTAATAGTAGAAATAGAAGAAGAAGCCAACAATGATAGTAATAGTAGAAATAGAAGAAGAAGCCAACAATGATAGTAATAGTAGAAATAGAAGAAGAAGCCAACAATGATAGTAATAGTAGAAATAGAAGAAGAAGAAGCCAACAATGATAGTAATAGTAGAAATAGAAGAAGAAGCCAACAATGATAGTAGAAATAGAAGAATAAGAAGCCAACAATGATAGTAGAAATAGAAGAAGAAGCCAACAATTATGGTAGAAATAGAAGAAGAAGAAGAAACCAACAATGATAGTAGAAATATAAGTAGAAGTAGAAGAAGAAGAAGAAGAAGAAAAAGAAGAAGAAAAAAAAGAAAAAGGAGCAGCAGCAGCAGCAGCAGCAGCAGCAGCAGCAACAACAACAACAACAATGGGCCTTATTCATCTGGCTGCCATCCTGGTTCTAAACACTGGTTCTAGAGTTTAGAAGAAGAAGAACCAAGATGGCCGACAGGTGAATGTTGCCCATGCAAATCCCTTGTTCTAGGAAAGTGAACCACATACTTGTCTGTATTTTCCTTTGCCGGACTCGAAGTTCATCATCATCTTCTCAGGGTCCTCCGCCTCGTCCGTGTCGGGCTTCTGATTGGTCACGGGGATGTACTCCAGGATCTTCTGGACGTCGGGCTCGAAGCCCATGTCTATCATGCGGTCAGCCTCGTCCAGGACCACGTAGGTACAGCGGCCCAGTACCAGGTAGCGGTTCTCCAGCACATCGATCAGACGACCCGGCGTGGCGATCACAATCTGCAGGGGTAGGGCACACGCACAACGTCGTTTTCTTTTTCAATAGGACCTCATTTAAACTTCCCCCTCCCAAATTTTTTAGCAACTTACTATTACATTTTTGCAACAAACATGTTCTACCATTGTATTGTTTTACACAGAATACAAATCATTAAATAAATAACTACTACTTGAGATCCTGAAGATGAGGTCGTTTCTGTCTAAAAACAACCCATTCTAATGCGACACCATGACGGTCTGACGATAGTAGTCGGCTCGACAACCAACGACACGCGGTGGATCTATTGTGTGTGCGGTGCGCGTGCGTTTCTCTCACCTCGCAGCCCATCCGGAGACGGAAGCCCTGGTCCTCTCGGGAGATGCCTCCGATCACGGCCACCGTCCGGATGCCCAGAGGTTTACCGAACTTGAGCGTCTCCTCCTCGATCTGCTGGGCCAGCTCACGAGTAGGAGCGAGGATGACCGCGTAAGGACCCTGGTCAGAGTCTTCGATCCTGAGAGGGCACATTGAAAAGATGAGGAGGAGGAGGAGGAGGGACTGGGACACCATTTTGATTCAGCCGTGGTATTATGGAACAAAGCAATCCCAGGTGGACACAAAGAATATAGGCGGTAACAGAATGGGGAAAGATTGGTGTCTGGTTGTGGGAACATTGTAGGAGACGGTGGTCCTACCTGTCGATTTTGGGCAGGGTGGTGATCCATACCAGTAGAGGAATGAGGAAGGCGGCTGTTTTACCGCTACCCGTTTCGGCCACACCGATGATGTCACGGTTCTGTAAGCCAATGGGAATGGCCTGTCTCTGGATAGGCGTGGGATCCTGAATTTGAAGAAAAGCACATTACAAAACGACAGTGAGCAGTCGTTCTCATAAAAGCAGGAAATGTCTAAGACGTCTGATAGCGGTATGTCTGATAGACATGAGCCATGTATTCTACTTATTCTATGCATTTTATCCAAATTAGAAAGAATCGGAATCAGAAAACTGATCTTTATCAGTTAATCATCTTTCATCTTTATATGGATGGCTGCAACTCACACTTTTGAAGGAAGATCTGCCTTTTCTATTCATGAATGCCTAACCTCCATCAAACATTTGTAAAACCTGATCTGTATTTCCCTATTGCTCCACTCTCTGCCTAGCCTGCGAACCAGACGAATCTGCAAGCTCATGGTTTATTTGCTCTGCATATGTGTCTGCCCCTCCTCCCGTTCAGACAGATTTCCAGCAGACCTGGCCCGGGTCAGGCCAATCACAAACGTTTATCAAATATGGGGCGGGTTTGATACGATGACTCCACAGAGGGGCGCCCTATGGGAGGGCAGGTGAGTCATTTTCATAAAGAACCAAGATGGCTGCCGTGGCTGATGGGTCACACATTACGTTGCTCTGATTGGTTGTCAGTCTATCCAATTGCACCCAGAAGCATTTGGGTCTGCGCCCATTGAGAACGCCCCTTGGATATCCAAAATGGAGTTATAGGTTCCAGACTAATACACATTTGTAAATTGGTCTGGCCATGTCAGGCTTCTCTCCCCAGTAACAAAGTATAGAAATCAGACCTTGTAGCCGCACTTGTCGATGACCTCCAGGATGTGTGGCGGCAGAGTGTACTCCTTCCAGTTACGGATGGGGTTGGGGATCTTGCCGCCCTTGGTGGTGATGCTGTAGTCTTCCCTGAAGATACGCCAGTCCCTGTCCGTCATCTCCTCCAGCTTCTTCTGGACCCAGTGCCTGTCGTCCCAGCGCTGCTTGGCCTCCTTCTTGCGCACCTTCTTCAGTCGGACCCTGAGGGGTGAAAGGGGGGAAGAGGGGGTGTGTGAATAATGAAACCGTAGCTGGGTTTGGGTAGGGTAGTGTTATTGCTTTCTAAATGGCCAAGAAATGATGAGATAAACTCCAGCAGTTTTTTTTAAAGTCAATTTTGTTTTATAAAAACACAAAAGTATAGTGACCGTGCTTAAGGATATTATTACTTTAAATATATATACACTATAACTATAGTTGCTACTCACTCTTCTTGCTCCTTTTCCTCCAGCGTGCGTCTCTTCTCCATCAGTTCACCATAGAAATGGGACTGGTCTCTCTTCTGCTGCTTCAGGTCGATGCCGGCGATGTAGCCTCGGCCGTACAGCTGCACGTGATGCTTCTCCTTGTAGCTATGGAAACAGAACACAAATGTACACCGTTGTTTTATGCTCCATGTCCTCAATACAACCTAGTCTTAGTCAACCCAGTAGATGTGCAGGGGGGGACTAGGCGTAGAGCTGCCTGCTAACTCACATGGGGTTGTAGTCGATGGAAGTGTCTTCAGAGGCGTCCCACTCAAAGACGAACTTCCTGTCGTTCAGGTGGCGCGTGCGTCGGCGCTTCTTGAGCCCGCCCAGGTAGCGCTCCTGATGGGGAACATTTTAAAACTGGGTAAAACATCTGCAAATATGTGCAAAAAGTGTTACCACAGACATTTGTAGGTATTTACTCTTTTCGTGTTAAAGGGGTGATATTATGCCACCAGGTGTGAGTGTGATTAGCCGTTACAAGCCGTTCTGTCCCTGTGCCTTAGTGACATCACAAGTGGGAGTGTCCACCTAGATGTATGCTGGATAGATCAGTCTACCAGCCTACCCAGTGGACTGTAGCAAATGTTGCTTATCTATCCATCATACATCTAGGTGGACACTCCCACTGTCAGTAAAACACAGGAAAAGGCAGATTTTCAAATGGCTTGTAATGGCTAATCACACTCACACCTGGTGGCATAATATCACCCCTAAACACAAAATGAGTAGCAGCGAATGGGCTCCCTCAACCCCGACTAAAGCAACCGGTGAGTAGAACGAATGGGAAAGGGCACCTTGATTGCTTGGAGTTCTTTGCCTTTGTCTTTCTCCTCTCTAATCTTCTGCCTTCCGTCATCCTCGTCATTGCCGTTGTTCTCTCTCTCCATCCGTTCTCTCCTCTCTCGCCTCTCCCTCTCTTGTGGGTCCTCTGTGACATACAAACACACAATATAAGTGTAATCGAAACAAACATTTTAATAAGCCATACGGAATCCCTGTAACTATTAACTACGACCGGACATGACTGGTGCCATCGCAATACATACCCATCATTTTCCTTCCCGTGTCCTGGAACACCCTTCTCTTCTTCCTCTCCTCGTCTATCATCTTCTTCCTCTCCTCCGTCTGCATCTCTCTCCGTTTGATGGCCTCCGCCTCTCGCTCGGCCTTCGTCAGGAACTTGGGCTGAAGAAGAGGAGAAGGGTTGTGAAGAGAAGGAGTCAGGTCAAGGGTCAGGTACAAAGCAAGAGGGAAGGCTTATGCTGAAACGTCTCTGAGCTCCTTTCACCTTTGCCTCCGCTTCCTCCTCCGCTTTCTTCTTGGCCAGGAGCTCCTCCAGCGAGAGAGGTTGGGCCTGATAGAAGTAATAAAAGCAAAGCGATGAGGACAACTTGCGTGTTATTATGATACATTTGTGATCATAGTCAGAATATATGCTGGCTATGTGTGTTACCTTGTCTTTCTTCTTTTTCTCTTCTTCATCTTCTTCTGTTTTTATATCCTTCTCCCTCTTAAGCCTGGCCTCTTTGGACTTTGGTGATAGACTCCTTAATTACAAAAATAACATTAATAATTGTATTATTAATATTATTATTGATATTTGAACCAAAAAAACACCAATGCAGCATTATGAACACAGATGCATTCACAATCATTTAAATCACAGTAACAACCGTTGTGTTCGTACTGTGAGTTATCAGTGTACCTTGATTTCTTGTTGCGATCACGCCGGTGACCATCTTTATCTCTGTCTTTGCGGCCCCGATCTCTCTCTTTGTCGCGCTCCTTGTCCCTCTCCTGATCTTTCAACCGTCTGCCCCTGTACAGAACAAGCCAGTAAGGTGGTGTGTTAAGACAAGACAAAGTGTTGTCCACTGTCTTTTACAGAGTGGTCAGTGTGACTTGTCGTGTGGCTTATTTGAAATAGGTAATATATATATACTGTAGTAAAGCAACCAACCTTTCTGGAGACTTTGAGCGATTTCGTTCCCGTGAACGATGTCTCTTTCGTTCTCGAGAACGACTGCGTGGTTTCCTTTCTCTGTCCTTGGTCGCCGAGGTCTCGGCATCCTTCTTGTCGCTCGTATCACCCGCCATCTGGAAGCACCAAGTGACAATGATTGAAATGGTATTTACATCAAAAGCAGCGCCATGTTTGGTACACTAAACGTGTCAATGTTTACATTTCGGGACAGTTATATAAATATCCTTAGTCTAGGTTACTGTTAACGCGTTTATATGCAATCAATACAGACGAGAACAGTATCGGTTTTCATATATTTTCTGATCTGCGCAACTTTTGGATCGATAGAAATTATTCTGATCACTAATGACCGAATGAGTGAAATATGCAACTAGAAAACGTGCGTATTATGAATTCAAAAGTGGGGTTGCAGAATCAAAGTTGTTAACATTTGCTAACCAGTTAGCATCAACATAACCCCCTATTTAATTCACGAAAAGGACACACAATCAAATAAATAAAAACACATGGTATCGGTAATATGGATGTGATCTAGGTAGAAATGGGGTATGGTATTAGTAAAAGCTAAATCATACCGTATAGTTTTATCCCCAAATAATTGCGATTCGTATTCGTTTCAAGAGGACGCCATATTGTCATGCACGAGTTAGCCAAATAATTTCGTCTGGGAATTGTAGTTCGTAAGGGTCCTGGCAAAATGGTATTGAAACAATCTAAACTACATTTTCCATCAACCCAAAGTCACATCGTCAGGACCCACATTGTTTTGTAGGTGAATACCTAAATGCCTGTTCAAAATAAGATCTTGCCTTTAAATTCCGTTTTCAGACGCAAGGGGGCAGAATTCTTAACGTTTTTAACCTGTGTGTGACTTCCATGAATAGACACTGCATCATTTCCCAGCTTCTCTGGAAAATTTTCTGTTGCAGTAATACACCTTCACTCCACGTCACTACATATAATCTTGATTCTGAACGTCAATTATTTTGATTTTTTTTCTCCAATGATTGCATACTTGTAAACCCTCTCACGTGTGACTATAATATCAAATAAACTAAATTTAAGTAAAAACGAGTGAATTGCTTTGGTACCTAAGAGATTATTTCCAAGAAGAATTAATTCCGATGTAGTCTACGAACACACACAATATGAACACAACGTATTCTGGACATAATTAATAACAAGACAACCAACCTAAACAAATATAGGTTCCCTACTTACAGTTAAGTACCTGGCATATTTAGTTTGCCACTATGAGTGTACAACTGAAAACAATTGACCATGTATGGCCTACACAAGGGAAAATAAGGAAATACCCATGACCAATGCCTGTTTCCCAAATTCAAGCCAGTCTTGTGTAATGTGGGACATTACCTAATTCTTAACAGGGTCGATTGGTAAAACCCAGATGATAGACACCGCAAAACTCCAATACATTCATCATGGGATGTATTTTGGTGTCTGACGTATTGTATAAACATTGGCGGCATGACAGCTAAGATACAAATGTTTCCAATCATTGTCAAATATGCCAAAAATAGCAGGCCCAGAAACAAGTTTGTCAGGCATTGACCGGAAATGTGGCCTTTTACAACCATATGTCAAATATTTAAATCTCATTGAAACCATTCTTCCCACAAACCCAAAGCTAGGGGTTCCAAAACCCCTAGCCTAAAAACAATGATGCGTCCCAGTCTCCCACGATGCCAAGCAACTGTCTAATTAAACAGCAGACACCCAATCCCTGACGTGGCC
>OOFG01063905.1:0-10232 GCA_900323295.1 Molva molva | reverse complement strand
CTTTAAATCCATCATCCCTGTTCTGGATGCGACGGCTCACCAGCGAAGAGACAAAGCTTCTGTACAATGCAGCACAATTTATGCATTTTGATTTGCGTACTGGTCTAGAAATGCCTGCAATATGATAATAACTGATCCATTCATCAGATCAATGGAATTTGATGTGAAATTACGTAATTGTATTTCACTTTGAAAGTTAAAGGGATTTTTAAAGAATAAGGAAACAGAGGACTCATTTTCATCTGTTTATATGCCAGTCACCCGCAGAGGACCCAAATGATCTTAATAATCACAGACCTCTAATTATAGAATCATCAATAATAAGAGAATTCTAACTTATGAATAGTACTACAGGCCCTGCATTGTTGAGAAGCCATCACATTTAGTTCTCTGTTCAGAGTACAAAGCTTCAAGTTAACTGAACTCGGATACCAAAAATGAACATGATACTGGACTAAGTATCTATAGTCATACTCAATGCTTTATAAATTGTTGTCCCCTCTATGAGAATATGTGTTATAATAACACATAAGCAAAGCAATTTCCACGGTAACGGTATGTCAGTGTTGGCTCCTAAACATGTTGTGGCTACTTAGGTAGTGACCAGACTAGAGCTGGCTATAGCTTAGGTAGTGACCAGACCAGAGCTGGCTATAGCTTAGGTAGTGACCAGACTAGAGCTGGCTATAGCTTAGGTAGTGACCAGACTAGAGCTGGCTATAGCTTAGGTAGTGACCAGACTAGAGCTGGCTATAGCTTAGGTAGTGACCAGACTAGAGCTGGCTATAGCTTAGGTAGTGACCAGACTAGAGCTGGCTATAGCTTAGGTAGTGACCAGACCAGATCTGGCTATAGTTTAGGTAGTGACCAGACTAGAGCTGGCTATAGCTTAGGTAGTGACCAGACCAGAGCTGGCTATAGCTTAGGTAGTGACCAGACCAGAGCTGGCTATAGCTTGTAACAGCCACTGGTACCCACCAGCAATGCCTCAATGTCTCTTCTATACTTTGAAAAGTATGTCCCTGGTTGGTTGATCTGATTTCTTTGGCGTTTTTATTATTCTATATTTACATTATTTATATTTTCAAGTAAACAAATATAGATATATGTTGTTTATTTGACACATTCATATATTACTTTAAGCATGTTTGATATGAAATGCACAAATGCACAATTTGGCAATCAACCACTTTATTTCACCGCTTTATCCACAATTTGTGTGCCAGGCCAATCTCCCCTCCATGTGTTGTTTCTGTGACATAAAAATACAGCCATCGTCATGACAACCGCTTGCTTGGCTGCAGTAAAAGCAGTTGTGCAAGCGTCTCTCTGTCCCCATCACGCTCACAATCCATAATCAATCTCAGTGCGTGATTGATGGTGGCTTTTAAAACCTGCCATGAGTGTGCACTTTTTCAACTTAACCTATCACAGTTTGAGCGAAAGTAATCCACAATTTTGGAGTCAAACATCCCGAACCGATTTCCAAGTTGTGCAAACTCAGGTGTTAATGTTCAGGTTTAGTTTCTCTAGCCTACTTCTTGGAAAAGGTCCCTGCACTTTTAAAATATGCCAATGATAAGTTTTCATGACTGGCAAATGTATTGCAAGTGTCACTATTCAAGGCTTCAATTGATTATCTTCCTGCAATGGATTATGTTTTCATCTGTATGTTTACATGTTTTATATTATTTTCTGTCATATATGTTATGCTATGTTTTATATAAATGTGAATGTGCCATATTTTATGTGTGTCTGCTGTATTGTGCAATCACAATGAGGTGTCACACACACACACACACACACACACACACAAACCCCCTCAGTGTCACAGTGGGGTTTATAGTAACAATTATAGTCACACATGATAGTTGGTTCCATATTGGACCAGCTGCCATTTTTCTAACTTCTCATATCCACGGGTTCATAACTTTACAATAAGCCACGTATCACATCTACATGTGTGCAAAATACACAACAATGAGTATACATCCTGAATGTGTGTGCGGGAGCAGACATTTCCCAGAGGCTAAAGCAACTATTGCTCAATTGTTAGCCATTGGAAAGGAAGCTGTGGAAGGAAAAGGTTGTGATCTATTGCCCCTTACCGCTCATAAAACGCTGGCCTGTGAAATATAATTGTATATAACAGCTTGGATGCTGATGCTGCAAGTCTGCATTGGCTCACTATATTAGATTAATGTTTGATTTATTAAACGACTAGAGCATTATTCTTCCTTTATATATATGTGGCAGTGTAGTATCTGCTCTATATAAAATCGGGGTGTATGTGTGAGTGTGTGTGTGAGTGTCTTATAAAGACAAAAAGCACTGCATGTGTGTAAAATATAGTGTTTCATGTTAAAGGGAAACTAGATGATGTACCCAAGGTGGGCGAAGAATACATTACATTATAGCTGTCGCCTGTGTTTCTTCACAAGCCATGTCTTTGCAAGATAACAACTCATACCTCACTAATGAGGGCATGCATGAAAGCATGAGGCTTTTCTCTTTGGCAAGAAGGGAAAGTCAGCCCATGAATCTCACACACGTCACAAGGGCTGGCTCAGTTGTTCTTTCTTTTTAGTTGATGTTTTTTATTTTGTAACATCATCATCATCATTATTAGAAAATGAGAGGCAGACAAAGAGAAAATAAGAAAATGGAAAGAGAGAGAAACTGAAGGAGAGGCACAGGGAAATAAAGCTAATACAAGCAAAGGTGGGGTCAAAAGAGTAGGGCAAGAGCCAATAAGAAGGGGAGACAGTAAGGTAAATTAATCATGCAATCTTTCCAGCATATGCAAAGCGATCCTAGACCTAAGACCTAATGTTCTCTGCATTTTTCTTCAAGACTGTTTCCCAAAAAATGCATTATCAGTAAAATTATTTGATTAATCTGGAATGGTGCATAGCCAAGCTGTGTGACCAACGAAGCATCTTAATGTCTGTTATGGTTCCCAACCATTGAACATTCATGACTGTATTTTGGTGCGCTGTGCAACTCACACAGTTTTTGCGTTCATTGTGTTTTTGCATTTTGAGTGATGTGCCGCTGTATCGTGCATTTTTCTAATAATTTGAAAGGATGCTTGGTAAGGATGAGCTACTGTTTGGCTTATTACCCACATTCCCCTTGATTAGATTGTCGAATAAATGTTTTTTTTTGTTCAAGCTAGATGTATTTTTTTCATCGAGAAGCGGGGGCTGGTTTTGACCTTGCTGTCATCAAGATGTACATATTTGCTCAACCTGATTTTTTGCCTTGAACTTTTTGCGTTAATAAAGTCCTTATCTCATGGTTTCTGCTTAGTTTTGTTTCTCAGTTTTGTTACAAGCCTATTTACCTCCTATCCCTAGACATCTTAATTGTTGTAACAAAAAACCTTAACATTAAGAAGTCACTTATTGAAAGGAAATGCATCTTTGAACTATGGAGTAAAAACATGTGCCACTCTAAGATGACAAAACTCAGGACACATAAACTACTTGGCTAATACCAGCTAATCAGGCAAGTTGGCAACTTCCACCATGGCAGATGGCCACCCCTGAAATCAGCGCTAATGATTTGCTTTTCCTGACCATGGCAATGTTAATCCTTGAATCTTTTAAACATTCTGCAGTTGACAGAACGGGCAAGCTAGTACGTTTCTGTGTGAATGGTGAACAGAAGCTACGCAAAACTCCTACTTGTCATCCTCTTGGGGTGCGAGAAAGCATTTTACGAAGTTAAATACCCCCATTTGGATTTGGGCCAAAAACGTATAAAAGGAATCAGTAGTCACTAGTTAATGATGATGCACAATCAACGGCTATCATTGAATGCAGAAAGGCTGCCTTCTCAGTCTGCTTGCTTTCTCCTAGCCATATATTGTGCGCTAAATATTTGTGTATGTCCAATATGGGACTTAGCTACCGTCGGCTACATATATAATATATATCAATTTGGTAATAGGTTGTTATATACAAATACAATTTTGGAAAAGTGAATACATTCTATGATTTCCTCTTTTTGATGCCAAACTTTTTCTGCATTTCCAAGCTTTTGGCTTAATTTAAATACATCTGACAAACACCTTGTCACAGGGATACTGTGGAGGGTTTAGTGCTGTAAGGGAGCGATAGGAGAGGGTGCGGCTCTCGGGATCAGACTAGAAAGCAGGTGACGCTCTCTAAAACACTACAGGAGCTGGGCCGCGCGGGAGGTAGAGGCGGACGATGGACCACTACTGTTCTGCGTGTTTCACAACAGACATTATGTGTATTCATTGAATGAATGGTGTGCCTCGGGCTGCAGAACAGGAACCTGTAATAGGCCATTTCCTGTGTACTCCTTTAGGCTTTAAAATATATCTTAGCCGAAAACAGACAGAAGCAGTTAAAACAAGAAAAAAGATTGAACTACCATTTTCCCAGAATGGGACATGACGATATGAACTATCTATCCCTTGTATAAATTAGGACACAGCTCTTTTGTTGGAAGGAATGTATAAACCCACAGCAGCACTATAACATTAGTTATACTTACAGAAGTTATAAATTGGCAGTCAGTTTTTGCACACACAGACACACACACAAATACAAATGTATAATATGCTTGAGACATGTACCATACTAATAATACCTGTGTCTACCAACAGAAAGAATGTTCCGGTTGGAAGAAGCATACATTCAAGGCCAACTAAATGGGATTTAATTCAACATTGAGTCACATTAAAACAAACCTTCCGACGTACAACGTAGTAGATATGTGTTTTAGGCTCAGTAACTACATCTACTATGTGAATTGTATGTAATGACACCGGTTTTTGTTTCATTCTGAACATATTAGTTGTTGCAAATGAGACAATATTCTCTATACTGTATCTCTATATATATATACTGCAGGTGTGTGCATTCATGATTTGTGTGATTCATGACAATGATGTGTGTGCTCTGTGAATGCCAGTTATAGCCACCGGCCAGCTTGCTGCTCATTGACATTTGACAAGGAAGATGAGAAGGAAATGTGATTGACAGGAAGGGCGAAAAGAGCCACATGATGTGTATTAAACCCCAAAACAAAAGTCAACAATGATAACATCACCCCTTCCACATTGAACTGAGAATAAACAATACGACAACAAGCAAGGAAGCACTAAAGTGTTCAAGGTTAATTCAATATTTTCCGGAGGCATGCCATTCAGTGTTGGTGGACGACCTATGAACTTTACAGGGCTGAAATTGATCCCCATCAAACAGGCGTCATTGCAGACTGTTTGGAATAAGGGGGCCTTCAGAAACCAACAGTTTCAGCTTCATGGTCACTGCCATTTTCACCAGTGTAACCTGGGCAGAGCTGACATTCACCCGTTTTTTCCATGCAAATTCATATCTGGGGGGACATGAGTACACCCAAGATACTGTGGTCTGCTTGGCAGCAGAGCCGAAGCTCTCCCACCCCATCCGAGGTGGCGACGGCACGGTCACCCTATCGGGTCAAACTGCTTCAAACGTAGCGTCACGGATAATTAACGACACCATCACACTCCCATACCGGAACCCGACTATAGTATGTTTTCAGAAGACGCTTCCGTGTTATAGCAACGGCTTGAACCCTCTTATAATAAGTTCTATATTATATGTGTTAATGTATATTATTATATAGTCACTATACTATAAGTAATAGTTCCGATAAAACATCCATGGCTTGAACCTCCCGGCACGCGATCACAACCACACCCACCACATCAAAACCACACCCACCACATCACAACCACACCCACCACATCACAACCACACCCACCACATCACAACCACACCCACCTGCACTACGGCCTTCGTCTGTACCTGCACTACGGCACAGTGGAATTAGAGGGAAGCAAGGCAAACATGCCTGATGAATAGGGATTCCTTGTCAGACACCTAAATAATAAAGTATTTGGTATGGAGCATAATCATGGGAAGACACAGCATCTGCAGCAGCATCTAACAGCCTCTTCAGAGAAACAAAACATGAACATGATTCGTATAGGGAACCTTTCACGTTGTGAGCACAACATCAAAAGATTTAAGTCTGATATTAACAAAGCAAAGGCAAAGGAGAGTGACCATAAAGGATTGACCATGGCCGGAGAGGCCTACTTAATTTGCATACAATGTAGGGGAAGTAGACGTGTCTATGGAATGCAGGTTATTTATACGTTAGAGAAGTGAGGTGGTTGGCAGGGTCACAGTATCAGACATCTTATTTATACGTTAGAGAAGTGAGGTGGCAGGGTCACAGTATCAGACATCTTGGCTACAGTGGCAATACAAATGCTAACCAACAACACCGTTGAATTGGCGAGAGGAAGGGAGCTGATGATGAGGTGATACAAGAATTAATTTTTCCACGACAGTGCCCCTTAACCCTTTTAATTCTTATTACAACTTTAATATACCAATTGTTAGTTGCATTATATTAACTAAAAGTATAAATAATTGATGGACTTGGTTTGTCTTTACCAAAAAGGGGAACAGATGTTCTGTGATGTGAATCAAGGAAGACTGATTAACGGTAATACATATTGGTGTTTTGAATCAAAGTCACTCAGTGTTTGGTGTGAGATCACAGCAGAGTTCACAAGCACATGTGAATATTTAGTGAATATTCACAGACTCAACTTCCTCCGCTCGTTATCTCTCGGCCCCCTCCCACTCATTCAGCCTAACCCGCTGCTCTACATTGGAGAATGAATGAGTTTGCTGCTGCTTCTTGCTCTTTTCCCTTCACTTTAATGCGACTGTAGCATAAAATGTGTTGTTTACCCCGCTCTGAAACAGCTGTTACCAAAGGGCCATTGTTGTATTTGTGTGTTGTTGGTTGGTTAGGTCACGGAAATTAGCAATTCTGTTTCAAAATTCCTTTTAACCAGCTGTGGGAAATGCTGATCAGAGTAGTAGGAGGGTGGGGGTGAACAAAAACATTCAAACATTCATCCCGTTTGCATCATGATCATTAGCATGGAGGCCATCCTGATCACATGACCTCACACTCTGTTTCACTACACAGATCAGTCTGCACCTCTAACCGGCCACATCGATTCCCACAAATTACAATGTAATGGGGGCCAATCAGGGAAGGTGTCGTAGTTGATGATGTAAAATACAGGCCGCCGCTGGAAAAACAGTTATGGCGTTTACCGAAGCAACGAGCGGTAACGTTAACATAAGTAGATCAACACAGCCAGTGCACTTATAGCAGATATAGACTCACGTGAAGGCTCTTGATCAGGATGGTCCCCAGGCTATAAGGTCATAGGTAAAATGCACATACAAATGGTGCATGAAATCTGTCCCTGCTTTCATATTTTTTCCTTTGAATGTATATACTGTATGTTGCATGGTAAGTATCAAGATAAAATGCTTATATTGCTTATAAAACCACCTATCAGTAATTCAAACAAGCCGAAACCAAAAGTTTGTCTACAAATACGGCTATTCTGCTTTTAATTCTAATGTCTCAGCATGGTGTTTCATTATCACAGCCAGGGAAAACACTATTGTATCAGTTCCCTGTTTCAGTCCTCAAATAACGAGGCGGGAAGCACAAAAATGAGCAATACTCAATGACCACAGCAGCAACACTGAAATAATTGTCATTTCTCAGTAAGTCAGAAGTCTAAAGCTGCCATCATTAAAACAGAACCCAAAATAAGTCATCTTAAATGTACAATAACACCTTCACATGGACTTTTTTTAAAGAAAATATGCATTCATAATTGCTGTAATGTTAGACTCAGGGTTTCAATTAGGCTCAGACCTTTCTGAAAGGTATTTTGCCTTGTGTCTCCGTTAGCTGCATGTTGGTTCATATTTTATATGGACGATGGCAGGCAATGATTGGCTGACATGATAATACAAGACCTCTGTGAAGCATTGACATTGTGAACACAGGCCATCGAAGCCACATGCCAGATGGGACCTGTAGTTCTATTATAAATCAGGTCTCTCTAGAGAGACGCATGGCTTTAAACTGTGATGTGACGGCGGTACTAGCCTGGATTTGTCTATGTTATGATCACTTTCTTTTAAGCCTTCCACCTTACCAGCCAATCAATAAAGTTTAGCCTACACAGATTATTTTCTTTCTGGGAGAGCCTTACAACAGGCTGTCTGGTCTGGGAGTGACGGATGTTTACCGCCTAATGGCCTTGTGTTCTCAGGGAATGCTTGTCTGGCTGCAATTCTGGAGTTGTAGGTCAAGACACGACTGGAGCTGTAGGTCAAGACAAGACAGGACCAGACTCCTGCCAAGCTTCCAGCCACGTCCTTGGAACCCTTTTGTGATAGCATCAGTCTGGCATGGTACAGCCTTGAAACCCCTTTGCTTTGCAATAATGCGTATGTGATCATAATCCGGTTGTTGTACACATGGTAATTGCAGCAGAGGGGCTTTTCTACTAGGATACATATAAAATGTTACATGAAGCAGAACAACTTATTAAAGGGCTGGGGACTGAATTAAGACACAGGCTTGTGTACTTTTACAACATTGTCTACAGGAAGGGTTACGCCAGGGTCAGTATTAACCAGCATTGCACACAAAGCTGAATATGTATAACTTAAAACCAATGATCAAAGGTATGGTTAAATAAAATGTTTAACCACATGTGTTGTCTGGCAACAATTATTGCAAGGGGAAAGTTCTTCTGAAGCAGGCTCATATGTTTTCTATCTCTTTGCAATGGAGCTGCAGTCACCCATTACATATATTTGTATATGGCGTGTATGCAATATCAGGGTTTCACTAAAAACACTAAAGACATGAATTAAAAGACATGAATAACTACAACAAAACATGTACATTGATGTTGGTTGGTAACATGAATGTCCTCTGGTTCAGTTTATTTCCTAAAAAGCACCACCCTTTCTGGGTCAGCCTAAAAGTGTATTTCTTTATGGGCTTTCTTAGGGTTAGCGGGTGTTGAATAATTTGGTACTGTGAAATCCTTTGCGACTGTAAGGACTGTAAACAATTGCATTGTTAAAACACATCAACAATTGATCTATTGGAAATTATATTTTGTGACATTATTTTCTATTCACTGTGGTTTGCTACCACAAACAACACTCACTGCACCAATTTAGGAGTATGGAACAAAGGCCTTCCATTACTGTCCTACCCTGTTTATCATTTCATACAGTACCTGTAGAGTCCTACTGCCCAAAATGTCACCAGTACACATATAGAACACCTCCTTGTGCCCAATACGTTTTTCTGTCAAAAGTGTCTGTTAAATGACTACATTTAGATGACAATGAATTTGGTTGAGGAATAAATGAATGCACATAGTATACCAATCATACTGTTGAAAGCAGACGAGACATCAGAGTAAACACTTGTCATTGTGTTTGCTCCGCTCATCCCCAGACCATATCTCATAACCCTAAACACTAGCGGTGGAACGGTTCACAAAATTCATGGTTCAGTTCATATCCCGGTTTTCGGTTTGGTTAGGTACGTTGTTGGTAAAGCAGAGGGATGACACAAGTGCCTATTAAAAGATTCAAACACTCAAAATTGCCAATTTCAACATGCTTTTCATTTATTTGGCAAAAAATGTATAAGAATTTAAAGAATAGGTTAATTAGTGCAAACAAAAATGCAGCTTTGTTCTTTTTATGTAACAATGCCCACATTATAGATAGTTATAAAGTGCAGCATAAACCAAACACACACTTTCAAAATGACACTGCTCTATTTTCATGTTCTTCTGCAAGAAGATGAGTTTGTCCACATTCTACGTGGCAAGACGAGATCAACTTGCAGTAACAATGTCCCCTGCTGTAGAGAAAACTCTCTCACTTGGTAGAGATGTACTGGCGGGGCAACTACAGTGCATACGGAAAGTATTCACAGCGCTTCACTTTTTCCACATTTTGTTATGTTACAGCCTTATTCCAAAATGGATTCAATTTATTTTTGTCCTCAAAATTCTACGCACAATACCCCATAATGACAACATGAAAAAAGTTTTTTTTAAATGTTTGCAAATTTATTAAAAATAAAAAACGAAGAAATCACTTGTACATAAGTATTCACAGCCTTTGCTCAATACTTAGTTGTGGCACCTTTGGTAGCAATTACAGCCTCAAGTCTTTTGGAATATGAAGCCACAAGCTTGCCACACCTATCTTTGGCCAGTTTCGCCCATTCCTCTTTACAGAACCTCTCGAGCTCCATCAGGTTGGATGGGGAGCGTCGGTGCA
>OOFG01063904.1:0-10563 GCA_900323295.1 Molva molva | reverse complement strand
GGGATGGGATCGCTCAACCAAAACGAGTTACAGTGCAGTACTATCATATGAGATTTTCCTGTGAGCGCAATGTCCGAGGATTTAATGATTACGGGTGGGTCTGACTATTCTGGATCTTCAGAAATAACTGAAAAAAAGACATGGATGGTCGGATGGGCATGTAGACGGCGGAAGGGTTACCAGATATAGACATAGAAGACAGGCCTGCCTGTGACGGACAGTTTGAGGCTCTCACCTTGGCATGGACAGCGTAAGAAGCCAGCAACACAGAGGCCTCAGGCGGACAGTGAATCTCTTCCTCCAGGATCTTGTTCTTTACCTGGCAAGAGAGAGAGCAAAGAGTCTGTTGGTCGCAGCAGTTCATTACGCCTCAAAGCCCAACCTCTTAATCACAGGAGGAAATGAGGGAGTGGGGAAAGTGGCAAGCGAATCTACTCCCGCCAACTCCCAGTTTGGGGCCAAACCCCATCTATTAATAAAGACTCTTTGTGCTTCCCAGACAGTCGTTTGAACCGCACCAGGTCCAGGTGTGTTCTGGTCTCAACATGCTCTCTGCTCGTACCCAGACACATAGCACACTCTGGAACGTGACATGTGTCATGACATCCTAGTAACATGTACAGATACAGGGCAAGCACAGGCGGCGATTTACCTGATAAAATACGAAACAAGCTGATATCTACCAGCTGATTTAGTTCAGTAACCATGGCTACATTGGGACCCATTAGCCAATACAAGAAGAACTGCTTATCGAACCCAAATGCCCTTCATTTAAATCACACTTAATCTTCTCTAAAACCTTTTGCTTGCTGGTAAACAGAGCATAATTATGAGATAAACAAATGACTAGTCCTATAATCGTTGCTATCTATCTAACTTTGTCAACAGAAACAGCTCAGATCAACCTGTGTGGCTTTACCCGGTGGTTCTGGTCCCCCTTCTAATGTTGTCGGCAAACAAGCCCGGCTACAAACACAAAAAAAACATGTTCTAGCCTGTTACGGCTAGGGGGCTTATCATTTGGAAAGCCATTTGTGCAGTCTTGTCTAGGTGTAAAGTAACACGGGTGTGGAGGCCCGGGTCTGACAGGCCCCTAATTGTGGGAAGAGGCCGACGCTTCCAATCTGCTTTACAAATTAGGCCGTGCTGCCGTCGGCAAAAGGGGAATGTGTATGTGTAGTTGCGCATGCATGTATAACGCTCTGTACGAGCGCATGCGAGCGCATATGTGGAGGAAAGAAAGTGATCGTTCTTGATAGGCGCTAATGCAACCGTCACGCCCGTGACACCAGTCCATCCCCCGGCATCATGAGGCTTAATGAGCAGAGTAACGAGGAGCCGGGCATCATAGGACCACCGGTCATTTGTATTCTTCACCACGCGTCGTCGCCGACCACTTCCATTGTTAAGCAACTCAGCAAGCCACCGTGCGGGCCGAGTCAATCTTATGCGGAGCGCTTTCTCTCTCTCCCTCCGTCAAAAAATACATGCTAATAAATAAACCACTCAGACTTGCTCTAAACGGATTAAGGACACAGAGTGACTTTGTTATACGTCTGGAAGAAGATAAATGCGTCCACTCCCAGAGAGTGAACACAAGGCAAGTAAACCAGCACAGTGGACTGGATACGACAATAACACCGTGGGGGACGGCCAGCCCATGGGGAATACGCCCTTAACTGGGCCAATAACTGAGCCCTTAAAGCCTAATTGGTAATTACTAAATGTAGCCGGTCGAAATTGGTGGCAGGAGCACGGCTACAAATCTCATCTGCTGCAAGCGGAATACTTTGCCAGGGTTCCAAGAAACTCCCTGGAGAGTTTGATGCAGTTAGAAAGGGCATTGATAATATGTCGTGCATTGATTCCACATGGCTGGGCACAATCAGAAGCAGGACAATAGGGAATGTGTTCGATAGAATTCTCTAGCAACAAGTGCTCAGGCAACACTGTTCCTGCCTGCCCCCTGCTGGCTGCGGGGAAGAAAGGCAGAGAGAGACTGCAGCTGTGGTGCAGCAAACTGATTTCCATCTGAACAACCAGTGGTAACATTCAATAAGGATGGCATGATTTTATCCATACACTAAATTATAATTCATTACAAAGGGGTCAAAGATACGGCCAGAATTGGTCCCAATAGATCCAGCTAGTAGCAAGAAGATACATGATATTTGCTTAAAGAGACTGCCTTTGACAGTATGAATGTATTGTCATTATTTATTTTACCCAAAATAACCGAAATATCTCCAGAGATTTAAAGTTCCACAGAAAAAAGGCACAGAAGTGAAGAGTAAAAACCTTTGTAGTGTTATGGGTGAAGAACTTGAGGAGTCTCCATGGAATCATTTTGAAGTCCTTGTCAAGTAAAAACTAAAATATAATTGAAGTAGACAATGAAATAAAAATGGATATGTCTTTGATGCTTACCTGCAAGAAGAAGAGGTGCTGTGTAGCATCTTGCACCAACTCCTCCTCTGCGTCTTCAGGGTAGAACTTAGCCAGGAAGTGAAGGATAATTGGTTCCTCCTTGGGGACCTCCTGATCCAAAACCTACATTCAAGTAAACCGATGTGAAAGACTGCTGCGCCAATAGGGATTGATTTCCTTTGCAAGAGCTACAGTATGACTGTGCATTGGCTTTGTTTACTTGGCTGAAGGACATACTTAGTACTGAAAGGATTCGCCAATTAATCATTAAGTCAAACCGACAGAAAATGTATCCATTATCGTTTTTCTATATAGACAATATGTATTAAATGAAATACCAAGCATGTGCTGCATATAACTGTAGAAATGCTTTTTTTGTGAAGCTTTTCTCTGTTTCAAACTATTATACTTTATGAATACTCTTGTGCTGTTCTCTGTTTTAATCTATTATCTTAATGAATACTCTGGGTTTTTTTCTGTTTCAATCTATCACACTTTATGAGTACTTGAATACTAAAAATATTATACTTTATGAATACTCTGTTTCTCGACTGCTTGTCAGACAAAGCAAGCTAAAAAGACGTCCCTTTGAGTGTAACTTGTGATTTGATTTGATTTATAACATTTTATAAACAGAATTAATTAACTGATCTGAAAAATAATCAATTGATTCAATCCACAATGAATATTATGAATTGGTTGCAGTTTAAATAGTTTCAGACCAATGAGAAACATCACTTCGATACCTTCTTGTCCATCTTCAGCCAAGCTACTGTATCCTTGATTTCATACTGCAGCCCGAAGAACCAGGTCTCCCTCAAACCAAGCGTACGGCAGACCAAGTCAAACAAGTCTTTTCCTTTCCACTTTACCTGCAACGCACGACCACACACAATCCGTAAAAGAAACGCCACTGATTCAAGGTACAATTATAACTGAATTGGAAAGGTTATCCATTTGTAACACATTTGATCCAATGGTGTGACATGCATTGATGAGATGGCAACACATGCTGCACTAGCATCCCATTTAGACCTTGTTCATCTGTTGTAAATGGGATGGTTCACACACATAGATGTACTGCAACACTGTAGGGATGATGGCTGGGAGCAAACAGTGATAGCAGAGAGCGTATCGGTAATAGTTAATCCTGTTGCTTTGGGATAAATTAATCCTAATCCTCTTTTTATTATAAAGTTGAATTGTAAGCGTATTATTGGGCGACATTACAATAAATACAAGAACTACAAGACGACAAGTCTAATTCAACATAATATTCAAAGATAAATGAAATCATCCGTATGCCTGCCAAACCCCAATAATTGCTATTTACAAAAGCCATAATTGATACAATTGTCTCCACATCTCAGAAAATAGAAATCGCAAACCTGCAATTGACATACCATAATTACCAACTGTGCACAGTGGATCTCCCACCCCTTTAAATATAGACGGCCTTCTGAAGTCTTTTTTGATTCCCTTTTTGCTCTGTAACAGCATCACATTTCAATTGAAAGATAGGCCACTTTTAATATAGAATAGTATCAGCAATTACATGGATTGGCAAAAGGCCTAGGATGCAATTTGGACCAGTGTTATAGACAGTGGTCCACTACTGTCTATAGAGCTGTTTTTATTACAGTCCAGGCCGAAACTATAATCTTGGATACCTGCTGCCACCTTCTGTTGGATAAGAACGCACACACGTTGACAAATCTAAAATAGTTCCAGCTGAATCCAATCCAATAATAATAATATTTTAAATCCTTAAAATAAAGATGAGACACTGATGAGCTGAAAGCACAGATGTCATTCTTCTCATGGGAAGTGAGGGACACAGTTTTTGTTTGCAGTATTGGCGCCATTGTAACTTTATGGTTAAAAAAGGAGTGATGGATGAACCTACCTCACAGCTGAACTCCAGGTCTGACTCCATGGTACAGATCCTGACGGTGAATTGCTTGGCTTGTTTTCTCCTAAGCGTGCTAAGGGCCATCAGTCTGGCTGCTATAGCGCTTGCCATGGCGGGGAGCCTGGAGCTGAGTGTCTGGTCTAACTTCGACTGGGGGTCATAACACGAGTTACACCAGATGTCTGTCAGTCGTTATGTGTTTGAGGAGCAGTCTTTACACATCACTTGTCTGACAGACCTAAGTTATCTTCAGGCTCCCAAACTGGGACATGAATCCTGTTTGCAACACATTCACTATTTACTATTAACTAATCTAAAACACATTTCTCCAAAACACCATTAATATGTCACTTAAGTATGCGTATTTCCATTGCCATTACGTTAATTTCCTACCAAACTTAAGACGTTAAAAGTCCACATAAACTTAAACACTAACTTAGCTACCGTTAGCTACAAAGTAGTCAGTGACCATCCAGTATTAACCATATCATTACATCAGATTAAAACAAGCTATTAATAATCCATTACAATGCACGGACCGTTATGTGTCTAGTGTTAAGTGTACGGCGTATCTTATCCGATGGTGCCATAAAAACAGAACAACTACAACAACAGACTAGGAAAAGTGCTACAAGCTAACGCCACCAAGTTTCCCTTTGGTGGTGAGTTGTTGTATCCAAGTATCCGGACGTACGGTGGGCGGTACCTCTCTCCCTTAACACGTTGTTTAGGGGAAGAAGTACCGCCCACTGCACGTTCAGACCGTTCAATCTAGCCACTACCATCCCCTTGTCTGGAGTTACTTGGCCGATCACCAACCAATCAATTTGTACTATGCGCCGCAAGCCCCTCCCATAACCCAGCCCCCTGCGCCATAAAGGGGTGGGGCCTATGAAATTAGGTAATCGGGGTAAACAGTAAAGATGGCGACGTCTGTAGCTGCAGATGGGTATTTAAGTCTAAATGGAGCTATTTCCGAGTCTCAAACCAAAAAACTGACAGATCTACCGGCCGAGTTGCTCGAACATATCCTGTGTTTTCCTCTCCTCAGCCATGACGACATCTGCAACGCGTCATGCACCTGCAAGCGGCTCCGCGACGTCTGTCATGGAAGAGGAAAGGTCTGGGGACACCAATACAGACTCAGGTATTGATGCCCGGTGCAATTTTGTGCATCTCTCTTATTTTTATATGATTGCCGTTACAATTCGGGGATGTGGTTGGGGGGTGTACATGGCGGTTCTTAAACCGTTGAAACCAACTCAAGGGGGTTATGCGAGCTTCAGAAGAGCTGTCAGATATCTGTGCTGCTGATGCACCAAATTCATTACGTCAGGCCAAGGATGCAGATGGTATAAGGAGATTGCTAATCACTGTCTTGAAAAAAACTTCAAACCAATATAAATAAAAGTTTTTTAATTGCATGATACGATCCAATTATTATCATATATTTAGCTGTGACCTTGAATGTTGAAAACAGTATCCAAATGACTACACAAGCATTGCGATTTTGTATTGCATACTCTCAATAAAATATCACATTATGTCATTTGACTAAACAAAGGTATAACAATTGTTACAAGATTTAATCCACTGAATCTTTCAACAGATGGCCAAGATTGCAGAAATATTACCGTCACAATGAGTGCTGTGATTGGCTGAGGGAATACAGAACAAGACATACTGTTGGTTTACAAATCAGAAGGACCGTTGAATCTATCTCCAAGAGATTCTTCACTGAGGTTGTAAGTAGCCTTATCTACAACCAAGGATAACACAACCACCATTACTGTACAAGCTTACTTCTAGGCATAATACCCAGAAGTTCTCCCATCTACAACCCTCTAATGTACACACTAATGTACGTAATGATTCAAGATGGATGCGTATGGCTCGTCACGTTGAACTAACTCCCAAGTTCTGTGATCCAGCCGTGTGTAGGCCAGGTGCTGGGGGATAGCTTTGCAGAGATCCAGTCACTGGGGGCACCGGAACACTTCTGTGAAGATGAACTGCTCTTCATCCTCAATTCAGACAAATGGTGAGGGCCTGTCTCTACACTACTGCACTACTGCAATATCTCAGCATGAAACTATTAAAGTATATGCTGTGTGCACCTCCTCGTACATGAAACGATGACGTTCTACTCCTCTTTCTCAGGAAAAGCTTGACGTTGAAGTACTATGCAAAGAAAATACTCTACTTCCTGCGTCAGCAGAACATCCTGAGGAGTTTGAAGACTTTTCTGGAGCAGTCGCCAGTGCAGCAATCAGCTCTAGAAGGTACTGTTATCAACTGTTACCAGTTTATACTATGCTGGATTTTGATAATGGTTTTCCATTTTGGGTGATTGTACTTTGTATGTGGACTGGTTGTGGTTCTAACTCTGGATGGATGAGGGGGTGTAGTCAATGTCACGTGCAGATTTTTTATCTGACGTTATCAGTATCTTTTGACCACAGTGACCCAAGCTTTTTGCTAATTTACACATAAGGCTTGATCCCGTTTTTCATAACGATGTGAGGTTGCTGGAACCTAATTTTGCTTTGTATCTCTTATCCTTTATGAGGTGCTGTGCTGGTGGACCAGTATTGTAATCCCTTGGCGGACATCACCGTAGCCAGTATATCGGACCAACTGGAGGAGATCACAGACAAGGTTAAGAAGATGTTGAGAATTAAGAACCCATCTCACCCTAGCCTCAGGGGGGCTCCAGGTATGTTTATTGTTTTCTCCCAGCATGCATCAGAGCTGGTGTTTACTGGTTTACTTACACTTGCACTATGAACACCACTATGAACGTCTTCACGTCAAAACAACAATGGGATGGATGGGGTAATGGGTGGTTGTAGCCTGTTTGCTTACATTATGATGAATTAGTTTGCTTCTGATCACTTTATTTATGAATTTTCTAAACTATCACCGATGCAGGTGGCTGCTTTCAGGTAGAGGATCTGGAACTCCAGAGACAGGCAGTGTGTGTACTGAACTGCGTGTTATACGAGCAGCTTCAGTACAAGGGCAATGAGTTGGATTACTACAATCCCCTGAACTCTTACATCCACCAGGTACGGTCCTCACAGACGGCTTTCATACACCATTTGAAACGATTCTTTTGATTTGGGATGTTTTCATTTCCATCACTTGTACCATGCAGGTGATCCAACGCCATACAGGAATACCCATAAGCCTCTCTGTCCTTTACATGATGCTGGCGAGGAGGCTAGGGGTTCAGCTGGAGCCGGTCAATTTCCCCAATCACTTCCTACTTCGATGGTGCCAAAAACCAAATGGGTAGGTTCTCCTTGCATCTCGCAAATCACATGTTTACTGGAAGGCAACTTCGACATCATTTTGTACAGCAAAGGGTGTGTTGAGAAACAAAGGAAAATGTGATTAATAATTAATGAAAATCTCAACGTCAAGCAGGGTGTTTCTGACTTAGCAGGGTGTCTCTGACTTAGCAGGGTGTTTCTGATTCAGCAGGGTTTCTCTGACTTAGCAGTTTGTCTCTGACTCAACATGATGTCTCTGACCTTAGACACCTGCTCATAAGATGGTTGTACTTTTGACCCCCCACAGGAGTGAAGACATCTATGACTTCGTCTACATCGATGCCTTCGGCAAAGGCAAGCAGCTGACCGCCAAGGAGTGCGAGTATCTCATTGGCCACCAGGTGACGGCAGACTACTACAGCGCTATCAGCACCACCGAGGTTCTGCTCAGGATGGTGGGAAACCTACTCAACATTGGGAAGAGAGGGTAAGCCCACCCTCTACACTGTTGAATGTGGTACTAGAGACATTGATGTACCTTGTGAAAAGCATCTTCGGCTGGTAATGATGCGAAGCATTAGCATGGTTGATTTTACTGAGTGATGATCATTTTTGTTACTGTCGTGCTTCAGTGTGGAATCAGTGTTAAAAAAATAATGACTTTCAGGGACAAATGCTTTTTTTTTTGTTTACATGAAAAGAGAAATGGAACAGATAATAAGACTGGCTGGGCTCTTGATTTAAAGGAGAACCATCACACTCGGTTATTTTGTAATAGTGATGATACCCCTTTAAATGGATGTTAAACCTAATTGATAATCACTGTGTGTGAACTTCTGAGCCAGCGCGAACCAAGAATGACATCATCACAGGCCTTGCGCACGGTTCATTCGGCGATTTGCGGCCTGTGGCACACCCTGTCCACACCAATGCTACAGCCAAACAGCGACTCTAAATGCCATGGCCGTGCAACAGCGTCTATTCTGCCTAATCATGTACTTGTCGGTTCCTTTTACAACAGGGAGGGCAACGAAAAATCCTACCAGCTCTTGAGGGACTCTCTGGACCTGTACCTCACAATCAACCCAGACAACGTCCAGTATTTACTGCTGCAGGCTCGCCTCTACTTCCACCTGGGCATCTGGCCAGAGAAGGTCAGATCAGTAATAGCACACATCAATAATAAATATAAAAATACATCAATAATTAACAGCCAAAGAAACAAGAAATACTGACATTTGCACGCTTTATTTCCTGTTGGTTTTTAAAGGTGAAACGTCATGATCAGCTATTTTGTAATATCAGTTATTCACAAAACTTTATGACTCTCACCACTTCTCAGATCCCATTTGCTTCAAACTACTAGGCGATAGTTAAAAAGGCCTTTGCATTACCCTTGAAGGACCTGAAAGTATTGATCTGAAAGGTGGACTCCTGTCTCCAGGTGCTGGACATTCTGCAGCACATCCAAGCGCTGGACCCGTCCCAGCACGGTGCGGTGGGCTACCTGGTGCAGCACACGCTGGAACACATCCAGCACAAGAAGCAGCCGGTCCAGCCCGAGGTGAAGCGGCGCAGCGCTGCGGAGCACGTGGAGGTCCGCTACGCCGCGGGCCTTGTCATGAAACACAAGAGGTGGGGGCGGCGTCATTGCTGCTACTTTTGGATTGTGACCCCAAGTGGGCTTTGATTAAGAACGCTGCTTCTGGAACGTTTTTTTGCATTACAAAACATTGCAAATATTACAAGCTTTCTACATGAAAAGTCCAAAGCACACACACACACACAACGTGTTTCTGTTACTATCTTCTTATTTTACCTGCTGGTTCAATAAGGCCAATAAACGGAGATTAGACCTCTTTTATTGGCCTTTGTTTGAGAGCCTCTGATGTACTGATGAAAACCGAGTCAATATTCCAAAGCTGCCTACCTTTTTAAGATAATTCAAACGCTGGCGGAAGAAAAACGTACATTCACCGCAGCCGAGATGCATGCAGGTCTTGTATTGCCCCCTCTCAATAGCCTGCCCTCCTCCTTCCATCACCTCAGGTCTGGTTATAACTGTGTCATCTACGGCTGGGACCCAAAGTGCACTATGAGCCAGGAGTGGATCAGCACCATGCGGGTCAACCAGCTCAGCAGTGGAGCCGACCAGCCTTTCTACAATGTTCTGGTGCAGGACGGGACATGCCGCTACGCTGCACAGGGTAGGCCGGACAGACAGACGTAATGTTTTACTTGCGGTTCTATGGACAGGTCCACATGTAAACATTGTATAATTTATATGTAGGAAGGCAGTAAACACATGTCACGAAACACATCAATAATAGTCATATTAGTGAAGTATGATATTATTAAAGAAGCATTAATTTGCCTTGTGAATGCTCTTTTTGGCAAAATCTGAGATTAATATTAGTTTTTTCCACCTCAGAGAACCTGGAGCCGCACGAGGACCCTCTAGAGATCGGGCACCCCGAGGTGGGCCGCTACTTCTCGGAGTTCTCCAACACCCACTACGTTGCCAACGAAGAGCTAGAGACGCGCTACCCGGAAGACATGTCCGAGACCTTGTGCACGGTCCGCCGGCTCTACCACAGACTGCTGCCCTCTAGTGGTGGGAACCAGAGCCAGGCGCAAGGGACGGCAGAGCCGGCGGAGCAGCAAGCTATGCCAATGTAGCTACAGCGTCTTTAGTGACCGTGGTAACAACATTGGCCCTTCTTCCTCGTAGTATGCATTGCTGGACGGCCATGCCCAACTCACCGTCCACACAGCTGTCTCACACCGCTCAACAGAATGACGTTGTTGCAAACAGGATTTTTACCAGTCAGTATATATGCCAGAGTTGATGATAATGCAAATAAGTGATGGCATGTGTGTGGGTAGTTTGTTACAGTATACTGTTTACGCTGTAGACTTTTATACTGCAATGCAGAATATTACAGTATG
>OOFG01063899.1:0-10409 GCA_900323295.1 Molva molva | reverse complement strand
CAAAACAAAAAAATTTACTTTTCTTCCTTCTGATTTCCGAGCTCCGGTGGATTATTTAGAAGCACAGGCAGAGGAAAAGCCAGCCATCCTCCCAAAGCCGTTGACCAGACACATGTTACGATACTCACACATAACCAGGACTCCTGTGTGCTGGGCCGTAATGTTTAGTGAAGAAAGATGTCATGTGTTTCTTTAAATAAAAAGGACACCACGGAGCAGGGCGCCCCTCAGTGCCAGAAATGGGGCGGGCCAATCCTTCAAGAGTGGGATTCCAAGCGGCCCCCCGTTGAATCCTTCTGTACCAGGTGGGAGAGGAGATGGATGAATGTCTGGGGTGATGAGGGAGTACCCGTGCAGCTGGCTGAAACAACCACCGTCTGGTGTCTAGAAGTTGAACTCCTTGGTTTGCATGTTGGTAGCCGGGTCAAAGCTGAAGCCTGCCTGAGTGGCCTCCGGGATCAAACTCGGATCTTCGTCGATCTGTGTGAAGGCCGGAAAAAAAAAAAAGGTCCCAAATGAAATGGTGTCGGGAGTGAACAATGGTTGAGAACATCGCCTTATCAAAGGGGTTACTTACATCATCCCCTGCAAAGTACTGGTCAATAATCTCAAAGGCTAGTTTGTAGATGTCTTCATTCTCATGCTGCTGCAGAAATTCTATCTTCTCCAGACCTGCGGAGAGGCAGAAATGTTCAGTTAAACACCCAACTTCATTGATTCTGCAGATTATGGAGATCCAGAGGTGTGAAAACGGACAGATTTGATTTTGGAAGTTCTTACTATCTTAAATAATACCTTTCATTTTATTTAGTAATCAAGTTGCTACTTTGTTGTATATTTTTCTTGGTCTAATTTGAGATCACACAGACAAAATGGCACGTGTTTAGATACCACAGCAATGAGGTAATACAAATAACAAAAACAGGATATGGGGATCTCGTATTATGCTTTGGCATTCCTTCGACATGACAGTTGGGGAAACAGAGCACATGAGCCAGGCCGTAATGAGCGGCTACTATGTAGCAGTACTTCTATGTACGTGTTACATAGAATACCAGTGGGGTGTAGATTTCCCCTTTTGATTGGGTTTTATATACACATGAGTGTAGTTAACTTCCAGGTGGACCAATATTATTCAACACTATTTTTTAAAAAGATCACTTGAACAGCCTTCGGATTGATGAGTAACTCTTAAACATTTTACAAACCTAATCATTTTACGCGACACAAACAGCACCTTGACATTTGTGGAGAACATGATACCGAAATGGGATAAAGGGAACACGAATGAATCGATAATACCTAAAATGAATAAAGGATTCTGAATTATTGACGGGTTCACTGAATCACTTGAGACAGGGAGAAGAATAGATAGTGAGTTCAAGAGTTTAAAAAACAAAATACTAAATCAATAAACCTGACCCACAAATAACAAAAAAAGCCAAAACAAAAAGCTAAAATAAATCAATATAAGAGTGGGCCCTTCACACCTCCACACTCCTCTATGATCTCTGTGATGGTGCTGGCCTCATCCCCGGCCATGATGAGGACGTTCTTCAGGCCGTCCAGCACCACCTGCAGCACCTGGGAGTCTTTGACCGACAGAAGGCTGCAGAAGGGAGGAATGACGTTCTCCTCCACCAGGAACTCCACCTACACAAACCCACACATACACACAACAGCCATACTTGATTACAACATGCGTACGTGGTTACAAATACAGAAAGTTTGCTTAATGTCACGTCACATCAAAAAAGTCTTACAGTAGCAATCACTTATCAGACATGCTTCAAATTATGAATTCTGAATATAAAACACATCATTCAGAAAAGGTTGGTGCTGTATTTGAAACACAGTATAGTGTTCCTAGTAGTTCCAATGCTAATAAATGTGACCGTTATATATTCACAACATATATATACAACCTATGTAAATTAATTACAAACTATACAAGTATTGATCATAACACAAGGGATTTATTACAACATATTAATATTGAGGCTCATCGCCTTAAACTTTTATCAGTTACAACTTATTTATTAAGACATATCTAAAAACATGTATTTCCAGTGTTTTGTTCCGAAAATGTAACTATTCTGCTATCGACTACTTTGGCCTTCGGATCACATGGTCATGTGGTATAAGGGTTTCCAGTAGGTATCACACCTCGGTCCGCATGCCTATCCCCCTGCTGTAAGTAGTGAATGAGAGGGGCCAGATTGCTGCCCCGAGGTCTGTCCCAGAGCCCAGCTCACCTGGTCTTTCCTCCCGCTGATGGTGAGGTTGCTGATGGCCCAGGCTGCCTCCTTCTGAGTGCCAAAGTCACCCTGCAGAGAGACAGGCTGTCAGTAAAGTGCGAAGCGGGTCTCCTACAAACCCAAGGCCTAGTTCATCCCAATCCGTTTTAGCTCTGCTGAACCAAGCGGCCGCCATAACCGCCTGTTTGTGAAGCCCTGGTGGAAGTGACCAGTCTGTCGTTCCTCTAACGGCCCATAGGTGGCTCACGGTGGTTGGATGCGAAGAGAACCACCATTCTTAGTCAATGGGGAAAATGTGATTTCAGTTTTACAGTTAAAAAAACATTTTTAAGTTATTAAGGATTAATTTGAATGAGTTTTGGCCATAGACCATTCTGCAAGGCGGCCATTCAATTCCCACCCTCAATGCGCCAAATATGGATACTTTTTTTGACTGCTGGTTCTCAAGCAATGGTGGCGCCCGTAATGTGGAATCTACGGCTTCATAACGTCGTCTGTAAACCACTGGCCGAAGTCCACATCTGATGGTCTATGTGCTGAACATGAGATCCGTCAGTACGTAAAACTGCAGTGCATCTTACGATCAGTGATCGCAAACAACAAGAAAATACATGCTAGTAACATGCAGAGACAATTATATTTAGCCCTCTCTTTCTCTCAGCAGGCCGGATGAAGGCGAACCTTGGCCAGTTGGTGGATGATCATGGGGATGAGTCCAGCATCGATTACAGATTGGACCTGCTGCTGGTTCCCTGCTGTGATGTTGGATAGGAACCACACGGCTTCCTGCAGAACAAACCAATCGCATGCCGTTAAACCCCATTCAAGAGAAAAACTAATTAAGACCAAAATGTGATTTCAAAACAGCAAGTCAATGGCAAATGGGATCACATGAGCTCATACAATAATAGTAAATTATTCCAGAAGTATCCCGGTTTTTGCTTTTGTTCTGTCATTATGTGTCAATTGATTTCCTGCTGTACCAAGCACACCCAAACCTGACATTCAAGTTTATTTTGAATATGTCCATATAATATTATTCAAATATTTTTTAATAAATAGTTGCATAGTTCATAGTTGCAGCATAATCTACAGAATAATCAGGAAAACTCAAAAAGCAAATGGTTCATCCCTGGGATAATGAGCGGTGTGTTGTGAAAAGGAGTCACCTTGTTGATCTTTTCCTTGGGGTGTGTGAGCAGGTTGGGGAAGTGCGAGAGCACGTCGCAGTTGAGCACCACCTGCGTCTGCTCGTCTGTCCCGGTCACGATGTTCCCCACGGCCCTCAGGGCAGCCGTCTGCAGGGGCAGCCGGTCCACAAGGACCACAGGAAGAGCATTACAAAGGGCCAATCCATTGAGAAGTTGTGTGTTTTACTTTGTGGAAGGAAAGCAATGCATAACATGCACTTGTCCCGAGTTTAATAGATGATACAAAGAAAGGAAAAAAGGACTACAACTGCAAACACCAAGCGTTTAGATTGTTCATCGACCAATAAGGACGATGAACAACGTGAACAGGAGTTAAAATCATGCAAAAGGACGGTCAATACATTGGAAAGTAGTTTGTTTTCACTTCATATGCTTATATACATATATACTTATATACACTTCTCAGAGTTTAATAGATAATACAAAGTACGAGAAAAACTACAACGGCTAACACCAAAGGTTGACATTGTTCATCACCCAATAAGGAATGTGAACAGCAGTTAAGATCATGAGACTATTAACAAAAGGTAATCGATGTGATCCTTACCTGAACTTTGACCTCCTGGTGGCTGAGCAGCGGGACGAGGCAGGGGACCACACAGGAATCTATCACCATCTGGATCTGCTCATTACCGCCGTCTGTCAGGTAGGATAACGCCCACACCGTGTCTACCAGGATCTGAACACAGAGCTGCTTTTAACAACACGCCAACACATCTCATGTGCAATACCTTTACTAAGCCACCAATCATTAGGTGGCTTAAACATTTGAAAATAACGTCCATTGACTAACAATATACAGCAAATGCTTGATTATACTGATACTCACATTTAAGTCGGTGTGGTATATAAGCACACAGAGGGCCGGCAGAATCTGTAAGAAAAGAGACATGGGAGAGTTCGGTTTAGTTGGGATTAGCAGAGTAAGATGGTGTGGGGGGTGGGGCTCTGAGGAAAGAAAGTGGGCCAGTTCAGAGAGATCAAAGTCAGGAGTCAGGGCTCAACACTAGCTTTTAAAAGCGGTTGCCAGGCTGGCAACCAGGCATCGGCTTTTGGTTGCCTAAACTGAAAATATGGTTGCCATTTTTAGTCACCTTTTATTTTGAGTAATTGAGATACTATGCAGTTATGCATCAGTTAAATAATGAAAATGTGAAATAAAATAATGTTTAAAAACAATATAAGCTGTTCTTAAATCACTGTAAAATATGGCCAGAGGTAGTGAATTGTATTTATAAAATCATGGTTATAGAAGAAAATAAACACTGTTAAATATGGTAAATATCTGCATATTTCTTCATAAAACGAAATAAAGCAGTCTTTGCCTTGTCTAAATGGTTGCTCAGAAGTAGATAGGATCTCGTACCAGGAATCATAGTGATAATGAAATAACATACCAGGAATCATAATAATGAAATAACATAACTATATAATAGGTCTGCTGCCCCCTCAAACGGTGATGGTCAGTAAAGTCGGGTAAACCACCGGACTGTGGTACATCCGTCTCTACTGCCGTCCACTGTGATTGGCTGTTCGTCTGACAGCGCTGCCAGCCTCTGGCAGGAGAGACGCTCCGCGGTGCATTGGATTATTTTAGAACTGAACTATGACCAGGACACACACTTTCACTTTATCTGACTGTGTTTGACTGTGATTGGGTGACTCGGAAAAGCAAGAATGAAGACGGCGGTGCTTTTCTAAAAAGTTGAGAGATTTTGAACCTGACCTACTGTCGAGCCCTGGGAGTCGGTATGGGAGTTTGGCAGAGCCAGACGCTTCACCGAAAACAGACGAGGAGGAGGTAGCGGAAAAACTCTGCAGTATTCAATCAGTGGGAGGGAAAGATAACAACTGAAAACCGAGCCATCAGTCTCACCCACGCACACACACCGTGCCCACCTCTTGTACGGTCTCCATGGGGGGCGGCGGGTCCTTGTTGCGGCACAGGTTGACGATGACCCAGGTGACGTTGCGGAGGAAGCTGATGGGGATGGAGGGGTTGATGAATGAGAGCAGGGGCTTGACCACGCCCAGGGAGATGACGTAGTCCCTGCACTGGGGGCCGTCACCTGGGCACCACGGGGAGGACCAGGAAGTCAGTCATCTCGCTAAACGTGTATTAACGTTGCTCGACACACACAGAGAGCGATGAGAGAACGCTCACCAATGATGTTGCCCAAAGCCCAGACGGCCTGTTCGCACACATTCTGGTGGGGGGAGTGGAGCAGTCGCAGGAACAAAGGAACGGCATCTAGACAACAGAGAAACACGTCCCTCAACGTCACAGCACAACAGGTGGGCTCCTCCTCGATGAGACTCCCCGAAATAAATTCCATTAGGAACATTGGTGAAAAGTGATATAAATCGATTCCCAAGTCAAGCCTTTGCCATAGCCAGACACATTTTTCTTTTGTGGTAGTTGGGGTGGACTTACTGGATTTAACCACAGCCTGAGTCTGTGCCGAAGTCCCGGAGGCAATGTTGGTCAGGGCCCAGGCTGCCTCGAACTGGAGCGAGGGGCTGGGGAACAACAAACACAATTAAGAAAGATTTATTAAAAGAAGATAATAAAGTCAGAGAGCGGCGCAGCAGAACGAATCCAGAAAAGAACACATGATGAAAATCCATCAAAGCATTACTTCTCTGGGGTAGACTCTGTTATATGCCTCATCCTCAAAACACGGCACTAGTTTAGTGTTCTCATTTGAAAGGAGAAAGAAAATTTGAACTTTGCAGGGTTAATTGGGGGAGGAACATTTATTAAAATACTTGAATACTGAAAGAGGCTAGCAGTGGAATCCATGTAAATAAATGGTTTTGGCAGCATTCGCCTAAAAAGGATGTCACATTTCACATCACGTGCTAAACGGGTGAGGCTGTTACCAATAAAGTAAACGCTTCTTTATTTTGCAGCGTTGACTGTTATTGTCACATATATACAATATATAAGTAAGTAACTATCATTTAAATGCATACAGGCAAACTTAACGGTACTCTTCTAACTATTACGATTCCCCTGGTCTACAGCTTCACCAACAACATCTGTCACGATGACATGACATCCCCCCCCCACAATTCCTCCCTCACTGAACACAAGGTCCTGGGAATGGGGGGACAGGAATGTCGTTTTATTTGGCTTGGCCCAGGCCAGAAGGAGCACCAGCCAACTGTCATGTGCACCCCCGCCCCCTGCCCCTACTCTCGAGTCCGAAATATGTGTGTCAACGCAGAGGTCGAGGAAGGCATTCACACACACACAACAAGCCTGCTTGTTGACAACAACCACCAGCCCCTGCCCCATAGATAGGCCATGTGTGACTTTGAGACAGTATAATGGACTCTTCTAAAAACACTTATAGGGAAGGAGCAGTAGACCTCACATGGCAGTAGTAGCCATGTGAGCAGAGAAAAACTCACTTGTCGTCCCTCTCCAAACATTTGACTAGGATGGGCAGAATACCAGACTTTATCAAGTCGTCGATGGGGGGGTTTCTGTCGCTGGAGAGGAGTTTTCTGAACAAACAGGGAAAAAAAGAAAGACATCAGAACTATGAATGTGTGAACTGTGTGAATTGAGTGAGTGTGCATATCTACAGCCCTTACCTAGCAGCCTGCACAGCACTGAGCTGAACCACAGCGTTGTCACTTGTGGCGTTCTGCAGAGAAGAGGAGTGTTACCACAGTTACCATTAGCTTACAAAGAGATGGAATAACCAACTGGCAGATGTGCTCAAGCTTAAACACAAAAGGTTTTCAGTGGATGAATAAATTAAACTGTTGTTTTACCTGTAAAATGACATCAAGTGTGACATTTTGCTGCAGAGAGAAAAAGAAAGTTTCATAATTACAGTATGTAAAGTACAATACTAAACTGGAGAGCTTGAAAAAGGAGCAGACTATATGCTGAATAAAAACAATTGCTGTGTGTGTGTTTCCAGCTGCTTTTACGATCGACTATGAATCTTCATGGTCCATCAAGACTTGCCATCTAAGTCATGACGACATTCCATGCCTCCCTCTTTCTCACAAATACGCCAACACACACCCACCCACAAACACACTTACTGCTTTGAAGTCGGAGTCGACATCAGAGTCTTCCAGACTCTCCTCCAGTGGGACGTTCCTCTTCTTCAGTAGATGCTCGTCTCGTTTGTTCTAAGAGCAGACAGACAAAAGGACAAAAGAGATCAAACAGAGTTTGAGCAGAGTCTTGAACTGCGGGGTGGAATCCAAGCCTATGAATGCTGCTATTCTACTGAGCCAAAAATAATTTTCTCTGTCAATATGTGAATGCAGAGATATTGTAAATTTGTAGTATTATCATTTGGAGCGGAAGATATTTGGGGCACCACTGCCACAACACTCACACTTGTCAATATTGAATTGGCCACACACACACACTCTCTGAGAGGAGGAGATTCCCTTGGCCTACATTCCTGTGCAGTGCACAGTTGTGCGTCAGCGATGACTCAGAAGATAGACTAAAGCTAAACTTGCATGGCTTCACTGTGTTCTGTCTGAACAGCATGGAATGTGCTGGACTAGGAGACCCAGTCCACCCCCATTGCTAAACAGCATTGATTCATGCTTCACACAAACCTCATCTAATCGTGCACTCTGAAAGGGACTTGGATACAGCGCCTATCCAGTAATAAATACAAATGTTATCAGATAGCCTTTACAACACTGGATATGTTGGACATGAAGTCCCAATATCTGACATATTAATGATTGTTTGGATTTCCATTTTGGACAGTAGAAGCCCTCCTGTCGCAAATGTAAATCCAAACAATCATGCTGAGCACGGCATCAGCTTGAGGTACTCTCACAAATCAGATTTGAGATTAATATCAAAAGTCTGATGACAGACAAGCTCAAATCTAGGTGAACGGGGCGTTTCACTTTCTTTCGTTTCATTTTTGTTTTGACCAAACATGTTGCAGGAGGCGAGGATCTGTAAGTGTATAATTGGCGAACACAATGTAGGACAGCAGTAGTAAATTATAAAAAAGTGTCTGTAAAAGTTTCAAAGGAGGAATACACTTATTCAAATACCCTTCTGAAAGCTTAATCCCCTTGGGCAAATTATTTTCTCTTCGGTAGAATATCTCTTTAACGAAACAGGAAACAAGGTTGTGACTCCGCCCTTTGCAGTTTTGGTTTCCTGCCCAGAAGTTCTGCTTTAACATAGGACTGCTGGATCCAAGATTCTGTTGGAGATACCACCTTGAAAGTTTGGTAATAGCCAGACATTTATAAAAGACTGGTATGCTGGGCTTCCAGACTATCTAGCCTATCTTCCCTGGACCTTCTGATGCCTGTGCGTATGCAGACGTCCGTGACCGGGAATGCGCACAAAAGTTCAATGCAGGAAGAGGTTACATTTGAGTTTCAAAACAAAAAAAGCAACTGCTTCCCAATACTGTCATTGAGACAAATAAATGAGAGGGGGCTCTATGGTGGTTTTTTTCAGTGAACTTTTTATTTTCAATTCTGACCCAGATATGGAATTTACATCACCAGGCAAGCCAGCGGGTACCATCAGCATCATGGAAGAGAATGTCAGATCAACCCCGGAGCAGCACAAAACCACCAAAGACTCCAGTCCAATATTTAACACCGAGTGATTTTCAATAAGATGGCCAAACAGCGTCTTAATCTCACTCCATTTCTGTATACGTGTCGAATTGATTGAAATTAGTTTTGATTCTGCCAGCTTAGTCGTATGAACATTGCTGTATAAGACCGGGAATTTGAATGCAAATTAGTACATTGTAAAATGAATCAGCCCTTGTTTGTCTGCCATGTACTTTTCCTGAGCTGGATCAATAATGAGCAATATAAAACACATATGTGCTGGGGCACACTTATCACACACTTCTACAACTTCAGTTCTGTTGCCATCTAAGACCTGAGACGCCTGAGGAACTGGGACAAATAGATACGATTAGTGTGATTGTCGTCAGCCTAAGAATGATAAGGGGTGACAATGTTTCACTGTAATTACTGCAATGATGACTTCCCCCATTTTCACTACAGAGGACATTTGGCTCAGTACTAATGGCTATTAAATAGATATATGTTATGGCCATTTGTCTAGTAAAGTGATAGTCATAAAAAAAAATGTATGCTGTAAAAACAGTGGGTTTCTGTGGTGAGAATGAACTCAGATGAGCTACTTTAGCATTCAAGGTAGAGGGAAACACGGACCTTAAAAAAGTTGATTTAGCGAATTAAGTTTGATTTAGCCAATCGTGATTATTAGGAGGTAGCCTGGCATCGCCAGACGAATTGCAAACTGCAATTAGTCTTGAACCTCTCAGTTCATTTTTCGATTTCCAAGGGGCGTCACCAACGGGCGCCAACCAAAATGCCTCTGGACGCGATTGGATAGGCCAACAACCAATCAAAGCAATGAAACACGTGATGCATCACTGAGCGAAAATATTTCTTCTCAACAAAAGCTTTAAGTGCAGTCGTTTGTTCTTCTTTCAGAGAAAATTTACCGTCCAGTTCGTTGAATACTGTCTCAATAGCGGAATCAACAGACCGTTCTACATCAGCAGCAGCCATCTTTGTTGTTGTTGAAAATGCCTCTACGGCGGTCCTCTGCACCGTCATCATATTTATCCCGCCTCATATTAGATAAAGGGTTGTGATTGGTCGGTCTATCTTGTACCGGGCAGAGATCTTTTTGTATAGGAGGGGAGCCAGACCTTATCTGCAGAGCAAATGAAACATGAGCTTGTGAGATTTGTCTGGTTCCCAGGCTAATTATGAGGATGGTGGAAGGGCAATCATTAAGAGAGGCTTATTGGAGGGTGCAATTAGACTTTCTAGTCTTGCAATATTACCTTTTGCAAATTAATGTTAATATTATTTGAACCGGTCATCTGAAATACCAGATGAACTGGAATTTTAATTTTAAGACAAAGCTCAA
>OOFG01063896.1:0-10105 GCA_900323295.1 Molva molva | reverse complement strand
TAGAGAGAGAGAGGGGAAGAGATAGAGAGAGAGCGGGGGGGAGATAGAGAGAGAGAGAGCGGGGGGGAGAGAGAGAGAGAGAGAGAGAGAGAGAGAAGAAAGAAAGAAAGAAAACTAGGACACATTGTATAGCCACAATCCTTTTCTCTTTAACATCTCTTGAACATCTCTTTAACATGCAAGGACTGCCATTTGCAGTTTCAGAATATATCTTACAGCGGTGATGGAGGCAAGAACTTCTGATACTCCAAATCCCAGTGTGATGTAACGGATTTGGTCAATTGGAACTTCTGCCTTATGTAAAATGTCAAATGAGAAGATACTGATCTGGGTGGGTGAGAAAGAGCAAGAAGATACAATGCTTGGAACAGTGTATTTGGCCATTAACACACTTACTATGATGATAGAATACTCTTTATTTTGCCATTGAATAATTAGCTCAGTTGCAGATTGTTTTAGGTGTATATCTGGTCCAATGAAGGACCCTATATGACAGAAAGGTAAGGGGTTCCCTTCTCACTGAAGACATCCCTGACAACTGGGTGCAGGCTGTGATGATCATAATGGCGATGATTTGACCTTTGACGCTCCTGTCTTGAAGAAACTCCAGCACGCTTCTAATTTGGAACCCTTTAGAGGCCGCTCTTTCCGCCAACATCTCGTCTATCTCCACTTGGTACTCGCCTGGGCCCCATAGTCTCTGTAGTGCTTGGTAGAAAGACAGTTCACTGTAAGGCACAGTGCATTCTGCATTTAACAGAGACGCCACACAGTAAACAGTAAGGGTGCAGAAGCTCAGATGTTCCCCTCCCAGCCCAAAGATACTGGGTTTGATCCCCATCAGTCCACAGGCTACCTGCATGAAGTCGGCCTAACCTCTATCTGATCCTTAATTATATGTATCTCAATTCAATGTAAGTTGCTTTAGATCGAATTGTCTGCTAAATGAATAGTACTCAATATTGAATAACACATATATACCAGCAGGTGTCATGGTGGTTCATTGGCTAGTGATGGTGGCATTTGGCTTTGATTCTAGGAGTTTTGGATATGTTTATGTGTGGCCAAGTCATATTTCCCTGGTTGTTCTATATATGACAAGTTATGGCCAACCTTTCCTGCAGGCGCTGATATCCGCTTTATCCATCAGCAGGTATCTGGGCGCCTCGGGGAAGAGAGGCAGGGCGAGCAACTGGACGACGACGAGAAACGTAGGAGCAAAGAGCAGGATGTTCCACAGGTGTTCACGACCCAACAGACCACTACAGTACCGCGTCAGACAGAGGGATAGGGAGATGGAGAGAGAGAGGGAGAGAGAGAGAGAGAGAGAAGGCATTGTAAGCACAGCACAACTTTGTCTTACAAAATAATAACAATCGTCATTTTCTCCATTTCCATGATTCAGAAAATAATGAAATGGTTTACATAAAAAATATTCAAAGATGACTTTTTGTATCAATGCCTTAGTCCGAGGACTTGTCCGGAGAGTTTTCCCAGGGAGAGGAAAAATACAATGCTGAGTGTCAATGTGCCTCTAAGTTGTTTGGGGGAGCACTCCACCAGGTAAATCAGTTGTATGCCTCCACCCAAGCCTTAAAAGTAAGCACATGCACATATGACTTATTATTATTCATCCCCATCCCACATTGCATTGCCTCTCACTGAAATAGCGACGGGCTGATATGCATTTTAAACGACAACTTCAAACTGAATCCATGCGTCTGCCTTACCTACTCCAATGCCAATCAGAAACCGTGCAACCACGATCATTTCAAAGGAGTGTGCATTTTTACTGGTCAGCATGATTACTCCACCAACGATTAAGAAGAGGCTGTTCCCCATCATGATCTTCTTCCTATAGGGAAAGGTACGGCGGTGAATCAAACCTTTGTATAGCTCATCTAGATTATTAAGAATACAATGTGGTCTTTTTACCTTCCAAACTTTCCGGTTACGAACTTGACACTGGCCGCGCCAAACAACCCCCCCACAGCATATGCAGAGATAATGACGGACCAGATGAGGGTGACTGTTTGTAGAGGGGGGGTCTCCTTATATCTGTAATACCAACTGCTGTTGATAAAACTCCGGATGAACTGTAAAGCAAGGAAGAGAGGGGTCAACTCTTGATGAACTGGAAAGCAAGACAGAGAGAGTTCAATTCTGGATGTACTGTAAAGCCAGGCAGAGGGTTACACTCTGGATGTACTGTAAAGCCAGGCAGAGGGCTTACTTTGGATGTACTGTAAAGCCAGGCAGAGAGGGTTAAACTCTGGATGTACTGTAAAGCCAGGCAGAGGGTTAAACTCTTGATGTATTGTAAAGCCAGGCAAAGGGTAAAAAATAGATCATGGCGCACATACACATGCAAGCACACACACAGACAGACACACAGACAGACACACACACACACACATTCACACAAATACAAAAATCAATATAGAGTAAGTAGGGTTCGATCTGTGAGAAATGTATCTTTCTTACCGGCGAGGGAGAACTCATCCCAGTGTTATGGAAGCCAGTTTGAAAGGTTCCCCCGATGCCCAAAACCAAGATGAATAACAGCGCATTCCCACGGGTCTAATGTTGGACAAAAACGCCAAGAGTAGCTTCTAACTTCTGTGATCATTGTATCAGTATATATACTAATACATACTAATTTAGCTGAGTCACTGATTGACATTGTCTTCCTACTGGAGCAATTATAAATGTAAATAAATATATATACTATACATTTCCACTTTCCATTATATATAGTTGTTCGCAATAGGTGTTTAAAAAAAATGTAAGCATGTTTACATTATATTTATATTGAACTAAATATATTACTAAAAAAATTCTAAAAAACATTAGAACATAATTTGTATAGCTTAACCTACCAGTTTCCTAAATATGTTGTCCATTTTTCCTTTATGGGATGTGATTGAGTTGGCTGGAAACTGCTGTCAAAAGCCTGGCTATGGTCAATTCTGGTTGACTTATTCTCTCCAAAAATAAGTCAACCAGTAACTTGCGTTAGAAATTCTCACAGCCAGTCTGTCAACTTTTAAGTGAAATGGACTATAGACCATGACTTTGTCAAACTTCCAGGTTTGACAGAAAGACAGACGTGTCAACACCCACTCACACCAGATGGTGGCAGTCATTAAGTACATTCCCTAAACCCACCCTTCTTCTCTACTCGTTGACTCAACATCCACCGGAAGTAGCCATTCAATGTTTTCCGTAGTCATTGTTGGTTAGCTTGCACATTTTACTGTATCTGACACATAAATACAACCTAAATAACATTAACACGTTGTTGGATTTCTTGAACAAATCTCAAAATGCCTTTGGAGAATCTGGAAGAAGAGGGTCTGCCTAAGAACCCCGATCTGAGGATTGCCCAGCTTAAGTTTCTACTTACAATGGATGGGCACCGACAGGACGCTAAAGTTAAGACGGAGCTAATGGACGCAATTAAAGCTAACAGTGAGTTGTCATTTATTTATATGAATCAATAAATCCACAATATTGCAATAAGTACCGCATTCATAACCAGTTCTACCCTTTGCTCAGTGGACTCTAATGTTGTTTAAAAACACAGTGCCACTGTAACGTAGAGCTAACGTTAGTTGGTCAAACTTGATGTGTAATCTGTTAACCACGAAGCTACCTTCAGCTGGGTAGCTTTAGGGTTCATAATGGCAGAATGAAGCAACATGTTTTCTGCGCTACAACTCACATTTTAATATCAGGGAATGTCCTGCGTAATTGTTAATGTACATCCCCTTTCCCCTTAAAACCTTTTTTTTTTTTTTACAAATGTAGAGCGCACAGCAAGGTGCCATGAGTCATTTTAGGTTGAGCTGGAATTGTGATTTTACAACAACATGTAACTTAGAGCAATCAATTGAATGTGTTGTAGACATGGCGCCATACTACGAGGGCCTCTGCAAGGAACTCAAGTGGCAGCAAGACGCCGACCTTCTGAGTAAAATGAAGAAAGCCAACGAGGACGAGCTCAAACGCCTGGATGACGTCCTTGAAGATGCAGAGAATAACTTGGGAGAAAGTGAGATCCGTGATGCAATGATGGCCAAAGCCGAATATCTCATCAGAATTGGGGACAAGGTAAGATCAATGTGTCGCTCTCTTTAAAGACGTGTACAGAAAGAATTAGTCCCAGAGTCAACTGAAATGTATGCACAATTTGAGGTTGACTATTCACGTAGATTACAAATTACATAAATTACAATATTTGTGCCTTATGGTAAAATGTTTTGATGTTTTAAACGAAGATCTGATCATCCATATTTGTCTTATCCTTTATATAGTCATAATTGCATTAATATATCAACAGCCAGTGCAAACACTGCTTACACATTGCTGCATTAACACCATTGGTGCAACTCATTTACGGACTTGTCTGCCATGTGCTTTCACAGGAGGGAGCCCTGACTGCCTTCAGGAAGACCTACGATAAGACAGTGGCACTGGGTCACAGACTAGACATCGTCTTCTACCTTCTTAGGATTGGCCTGTTTTACATGGACAGTGACCTCATCACACGCAACTCAGAGAAAGCCAAAAGGTAATGAACACACTGGGGACAGAATCTACTTCCACAAGACACCATTTGTAATTTCCAACATTTATGTTTAGTCTTTTCTTCTGTGTCGAAGCCTGCTCATGGAGGACAAGGCGTACTGCTTCTCATGTTTCTTCACTCACCGTGTGATTGTTCAGTCTGATCGAGGAAGGTGGGGACTGGGATCGCAGGAATCGTCTCAAGGTGTACCAGGGCCTCTACTGCGTGGCCATCCGAGACTTCAAGCAGGCTGCTGAGCTCTTCCTGGACACGGTGTCCACCTTCACCTCCTACGAGCTCATGGACTACAAGACCTTCGTCACATACACGGTCTACGTTTGCATGATCGCCCTGAAGAGGCCCGACCTGCGGGAAAAGGTAGGAAGGGAAACCCCCTGACACATGCATGAAGGTAACGGATCCAAAATGGCAACCATCGTTCAGAAACCAGAATTGAATGCAATTTTCTGTTTTACGTCCCTCAATCTTTCACATTTATATTTAGTTTGATTAAACCATCTGTTTTATGTAGACTTCTGTACGTGTAGAAATGGGCATCGTTGAAACAGTCAAAGCCCAGTTCAATACATCATTAACATAGACTAGACAGACTTATCCCTTCAGTCTTGTATTAAGTGGGTTTGTCCTTCTCATGCTTCCCTAGGTGATAAAGGGAGCAGAGATCCTGGAGGTGCTCCACAGCCTTCCACCCATTCGCCAGTACCTGTTCTCCCTCTACGAGTGCCGCTACTCTGTCTTCTTCCAGTCTCTGGGTAAACCTCTGGTTTTTATCCCTAGTACCAGTGATCATAAACATAGTAGTTTAGATTTATCCAAGATAACCAGCAAGCTAAGCTATGGGTCATGAGTTGCAGTGTACATGCTATTTCGGTCTCTTTCGGCCAAGTACTCCAATCTGGCCTTATTACCAATGTGTATGGTATACTTGCTTCAAGTTGCTTGCAATAAAATACTTATACTCACATAATATACATATTGTTTTCCTGGCTTTTACATTAAAAGAAAACTCAAAAGTCAAACTGACCAAGGCATGTTATCTGAAGATGGCCATAGCGGCACTTTGCTAATCGCGTGACCCTCCCCCACAGCTACGGTGGAACAGGAGATGAAGAAGGACTGGCTGTTTGCCCCCCATTACCGCTACTATGTGAGGGAGATGAGGATCCAGGCCTACAGCCAGCTGCTAGAGTCCTACCGCTCCCTGACCCTGGGTTACATGGCAGAGGCCTTCGGCGTCAGCAACGAGTTCATAGACCAGTGAGTCCCACATTACATTTAGCCGATGCTTCTATCAGCTACACAACTTGAAGTGCTGCAAGAGCAAGTTTATGACTTGAATCTGAAAGGCACAGTGTCTCATACCATCTCATTCTTTTTTTTTTATTCACTGGGTTTGGAACCCAAGGCAATCCCCATAGCATTGCCCCTCCAGTTCACCATAAATTCCTTTACTCTCCTTTTACTCTCTCTTCCCCACAGGGAACTCTCTAGGTTCATTGCCGCCGGCCGTCTTCACTGCAAAATTGACAAAGTAAACGAGATAGTGGAAACCAACAGGTATAAATTCATTTTCGTACACATCCAACCCAAAGACCAGCGAATCCTTTTTTTTTAAAGCCCCAGTCTTATGAGCCTTCTTTACTCGTCCACAGGCCCGACAGTAAGAACTGGCAGTACCAGGAGACCATCAAGAAGGGGGATCTGCTGCTCAACAGAGTCCAGAAGCTGTCCCGAGTCATCAACATGTAATGCCGACGCACGTTGCTTCTTTTGTCTGCATCGCAAATGACACCCATGTCCACTTTGTGTAACTTGTTATCTCGACCCAAACTTTGGAAAAAGGTGATCCTTATGTATATAATAAAATGTTTTCGCAACCCCTTTTAATGAATCTGTTGGCATTCACTTGAGAAATCAGCCGGAGACAGGATTTTCATATAAATAGCAGTATAAATTATTTTATTTACAGAAACTTGTTACAAAACAAATAGACTATACAATCTTATTTAAATATTAAGTAATTCTAGCCTATCATTTTGTTCACGAATTACATAGCAGCCAATACATAAAAGTCCAGCTGATCAAATTGATTTTGATAATGTATACAAAAAACCCACGCTTTTACAAATGAATGATGGAGACATTTTCCTTCCAAAAGTAAGCCGTATCCTCACTTTCACATTCCAAGTCTATGGTGTTGGATGTTATAAAAAAAACTAAAACCTCATTCCCGTTTCCATATACTGGAAACAATGTGATTGAACGCTCCACATAAGAATCCTTACAAACTAGAGTGGCTTAAACTGCAGGATCGGGCTCAAAGGAAGTCATGTGAAGAGTTCTCTGGAAAAGTTTGATAATTCAAAAGTTGTTGATGTTAAGTGTTTTTGTACAGGGCGACTGACAAACTCTGGTTTGATCATGTTTAGGGTTCAATAGGCAGATCTTTTTATAAGCGAGCTCCTAAACACTGAACATTCAAGTAAGTTACATTTAACCCCAAATAAATACTGTCCTTTTAAACAGTCAGGGTGAGACAAATTCAGGCACTTTCTCATGTCAATATTATCTTTTAAAAAGCTGCAAACAATGTCCTTTAAAAGCTGTGATTCAAATGACTTGTTTGGCAACAACGACGCATGCAATGTTATTTTTTCAAAGTGTTATCCTGCCTTGAAATTATGATTGCTTTAAGGACTACTACGCCGATATTTCAACCGGCTTTGTATCATTACAATGTGGGTAGTATATGCAACTGAACAATGGTTAATTTCCTCCATGTTGCCTGCACCCAGATCTCCCCACTACTTTTGTCCGCAGACCTTTGCTGGCCAATAGGCAACATGGAGGAAAGATAACCATTGTTAATTTGCATACTACCCACATTCTAATGATACAAAGCCAGTCAAAAATCGGCAGGGTTTCAAATCATGAAATGAGGTTTAAGGTCTTCAGTCTTAAAAACTGATTTTTTTAAAAGTGTTAGCAAAATTGGTCAGAGTCTCAGGCCTGCAGGGCGTTTAAGAATCACAGGCTTATTGTGCCACAAGTCTTATTTTCTTTCCTTTTGTTACGTTGATTCATAGGCAACATCTAAAAAGAAACAGAACCCCTATAGCTAAAAGCACATGTGAATGAGACCTTGAACAATAATAAAGGTTTCCTGGTCATACAGACACATGCTACAGTGGCCACACTTCACCCGTTGTCCCTTTAGAGGATCCCAGTACATGATTCATGAGATGCTTCGGCTTTGTAGGCGTATTGCATTTTGGCAGTGAACCACTTCGAATGAGCAAGTCCTCATCAACTTTATTCTTGCTTACTCAATAAATAAGGGCTTTCCGTTGTACCAAAAAATCATCCATGTGTACGAAAAATGACAAATATTGTGCAAAAATACATATTTCAATATGTACAATTTGTTAACAAAATATGTATTCTCAAATAGGGATACTTCAATACTTGTTTTGATACATCGGCTACGAAAAAAAAGCTAGGTAAAGATTTTAAAAGAAAATTGTTTCATCTGCTCACAATGCTATCTGACATCAGTGGACGATGGATGAAACAAGCTTTACCCGACCGTTTCAACACCCCCCTGTGAAGCCATCTCAATGAATCCCCCTTCCTCCACAGCCTCATTTTAACACTGTGCCAACACGTTGCATCCTGTCACGAATGGGGAATATCGACATATTCAGGCTCCATTTCGACTAGGGGTTGCCTATTTAAAGCCTGGCTGGAGAACAGTCCAGTTTTCAACACCATCATAAAGGACAAATCAGTAGCCAAACGATTAGTGGTTACAAAGGTGGACAATCTTGCCACGGTGTGTGGCTAGGTGGTAAACACCGGTATGGCTTTTAGAATAGCGTCATTTTTAGGAGCCTCAACACAATTGGTTCCTCAAAGAAATGCTTTTTAGTATCTAGAAATAATGTTCTACATGTTTTGGAAAATTTGAAGGTCAGCAGGCTACAGCCTAAAGTTCTTCAGACCTGCTGGCAGTTTCTAGAGTGGGCTGCCATTGCTCTTTAACCCAAGTCCTAACATAGATCAATGCCTTGAACTCCATATCAGGGTTATAATATAGGCTCCAGACCACTGATGTCTCCATTTTGAAGACGGTCTTCAAAATAATTCCCAGTTTAGTTTTCCTTTTCAACAAAGCAAACAACTAATGATAGCGACTCATGGTGTATTTTAGTCAATGAGGGCAGATTGGGTTTGACTTTGTATGCCTGCAGCCAGAGGTCTTAATTACAATATATAAATTGTTAGATTAAATATGAATTCCTTTCATGCCGACTATTTCCCATTTTACCTTTTGAACCGTACCTCATGTTTGTTGATAAATCGAATTTACCAGGCTACAGACTGGGCACGCCGGCACCAAGGACAAATGATAGTGTTATTGATGATCAGTGAAGAAGTAAGTCGACACTGTACTCGGCCGAGTGTGACCATAATAGGAAGACGAGCAGACACGGCCATTACTTTGTACACATTTCTGTTGCTACAGGGGCTTCTACCAAATAACCACCACATTCGGTGGTTAATAACAAAAATATAGTTTGGCGACAATGTCCAAACCCCTCCCTATATACATACATATATAAATCAATCTACTTAGATTGACGTGTTCACGTTTGAGGAAGCCACTGATTTGGTAGTTGGGTTTTCCACACAGACCACCACCACCAGCACAAGGTTGTCCACCTTTTGAGAAACAAAAAAAACTAAACAAAAGGGAGAAGGGGTACCAATGCAAACTGATATTGTTGGGAAGATGCGCTGCCTGTGAAGCAACTACATTTAGTGCTATTCAGAGTTGGAGAAAGGGTGTTGTAGCGATTCTGCTCCTATTCCAGCCAATAACAGACCAAATAACAGAGTCCTTGAATCCAAGCTTTCCCCCTGATAGAGAATACATTTGAATGGGCACATCAGGTGTCCTTCTTTGACATTTGCATGCAAAACTATCCGTCTTTGTCACACACCTACAAAGACTCTTTGTAGATCTGTGTAAAAGAAAAAAGAAACGTAAGAAAACATGAAACCAGGTCACACTTGCATAATTATTTTTTGAATAACAAAAAGAGTTGACTCAAGCCGCCCCTACCATCTCGCCTGTGGCTAAACTCTGCGTAACGTCAAAGTGACTTGAAATGTCCCTCAGAACAGAAACAGAAAACGTCAAGGTGATTTTGGGCCGGTGTTCTAGGGCGTAGCCACCGCTACAGCATTTTCCGCCGCGGTGCTCCTGCTCCCTCTCCTTCGAAGGCTTCTGAGATCAGGCGATGTGGGTGTTAATAGTTGGATATTTCCAGTAGTCCAGTAAAATATCTGACCAGAGTAAAAACAGTCACTAAACAGTCAAGTGTGCGCACACCCCCACACATTCACACAGGCGCACGCGTTCACACTTTAAATACGGAAGCAATACGGCCTGCCGGCTCCCCTGCAGCACCCCCCCCCCCCCCCCCGCTCCCCCACCCCCCCCCCCCCCCA
>OOFG01063885.1:0-10628 GCA_900323295.1 Molva molva | reverse complement strand
ATCCCTAGGCATCCTGGAGCAAGACGCCCTAGCCCCTACTTGCTCGTCTATGATGTACATCTGAAATCGTTTAAGAAAAGCGGTTACTAAAATGACTGAAATGAATTATATTAGTATTTAAACGTAAATGAAATTGCCAGCATTCCATCAGCATACTATTATAAGAATCTCTCTCTCATGAAAAGGTGTTTTCATGATGAAAGTACCGATCTACTAGACGTGCTATGAATCATGGGAAAATAACAACAGACGAAAGCACACCCATAAAAGTGACCGATGAGGGCACACCAAGCAGTTGGTGTAACTGCTTGGAATGCAGTTTATTTGCTAATGTTGCTGATAGGACCAAAGAGAGTGGACACAATGTTGGCAGCGTTGTGATCCTGGCAGATGGCAGGGCTATGGAGATTAATTAGATTGTGTAGGCACTAGTCTAGTAGGGGCAGTCTCTCTACAAGGCTCTCTACGCTCTCGTTTCATTATGGGCTGCGGCAGTTTCCTCTGAAGGTTGCCGTAACATTATAGATCAGGTCAATGGCATTCCAGAACAATTACAGAGCAAAGAGCTAATCAAATGGTGTGTATATTCTCTGTCCTGCATTTGGAATCATAAAGAAATGAGCTGTTCCTTTGCAAGAATGGAGTTCAGCACCACATCCGTAAGATAATTGGTGGGTCCTGGTTTGGATTACCTTAACCAGAGTATCCAGAATGAGAGAAGCAATGCTCTTCTCCTCGTTGTCCTGCTCAAACAGCATCTCCATCACAGAGTCCCTGGAAACAAACAGGAACACGAGCCCAGTTACCACAAGAAACCATTTAGTACATACCAAAATACATGAAAACGTCAGTCACCTCTCCCTCAGTGTGGACAATACTAAATATCCCTACTGAACAAATGAATGAATAAGATATGAGATACTTTATTAATCCCAGACTGGAAATGAGGTTGTCACAGCAAAAATTACAGGAAAGAAATAAGAATTAAAAAAAATTGTTATAGCACGGAAATAAGAAGAACTGAATTTTGTATAAAATATCATAATAATCAATAGGTCCAAATATTTGAATCTTGAGAGTCTAGAACTGATGTGAATATAGGAGCTAAAAAGCCTATTGGTTGTGTTTTCCTAAGCCTCCCACATTTTCCAACAGCATTTTCCCAGACACCCACCAGCTTGATCCCATACACACCTGATGGCCCCCTTGATATGCAGAATCTTCTCTCCATCCAATGGGTAATCCACATCAGGAGGCGGGGCGGGGCGCTGCCGACACAAAACACCATACATGGATCAGTCTCACTCCGCAGGCAGGGTGTACTCATTGTGTCATTTGAAAACGAATGACACAATGAGTACGCTGAATCCTGAGTTAAACTTATGTGGCCGACAGCTGCCTGTCTGGTAAACTGTGGGTCTCTACGCCAGTGCTTGCAATCAAGGCCCTGTGTCTGTGATTCTGAGCACCAAAGGTCTCAAATTCGGTGACATCCGGTGATCTTTACAAGGTGGAGATCATGCAATTTAACATAATGTGAACCTCCTCAACTAGTTGATCATAAATTAACCGAAAAACGTAGCGGGAAAGACCCCTGCCGTGTAGTCCCATGACAGTGTCACTCAGTCAACCACGCCGGTGACGTAGAAACCCATGTTGTATCTACAGGCGGCTCTTCCACGCAGAAGTATACTTTGTGCTGTGTAAGTGCTGTGCCGGACAGCCATGTTGAGCTGAGCCGGTTCACTCACCTCAGCCGTGCCGTCCAGGTTGAACTTGGCGTCCTGGATCTTGAAGCCTCTCTGCAGGTCGCTGACAAAGCACGTCCTCACTACCGCGGGACAAACACAAGATCAGATACTCGCCCCAACACCAGTGATCTTCAAAACTGTCCTGCTTGTTGAGCCCTCTGGTAGCGCTGCCACTCCCAAGATTACAAAATCCACGTTTGAACCTTAAGTCATACTGGAGAAAAGGGTTTTTAATGAGCAAAAATGTTTTCATTTAAAATATCCTTTGAACCTACCTTTAATGTCCTCGACTATGTCCTCTTGGATCGCCCCTGAGGTACAGGAAACAAAAACACGACAAAGTGAGACTTTGTCCTCTTACTCAAGCGCAACACGTTTCGCTTTACACTAATTAGCCGTCAAAAATCAAAGCTGCCTCAAACAAAGAAGTGATCATAGCCTCTAAATCTATTAAAGGGTTGCGTCACACCTTGGGGACATGAAACACCACCAGCCTGACACAGTGCCAGCATTGCGGGGACAAAGAAAGCGGTCCTAGCGAAGCGTTCCTGAAACAGAAACGCTGGTCGTTTTCTTTAACTATTTTTAATTGTCTTTATTTTTATCCCAGAGGAAATCGAGGATTCAACCCATCACTGGCAGCACTAAGAGCAGTGGGCAGCCACAGAAGACCTGGGGACCAACTCCAGGACTACTGCCTGGCCTTGGTTACATTACATTAGTGTAACGACATTAGCTAGACGTGTTGCAATTCATTAGTAAAGAATTTATGTGACAGATGCTGAGACATTGATAGTATATATGCCTTGACATAAATCAATCAACTCGTTACATCCATCCATTGAAGTCAATAGTCCCTCACATTCCTTTGATTAATTTAATTCAAGACGAGTGCAGATAAACAAGGTCCTTGCTGGAAAGATCCAGTTCACCCACACAATTAAATAGATTCGGGTGTGCATGTCGACTCAATAATTGATGGGACTATAAGTCTAATGAAAACCGTGAATCAGCATTCGCAATAGCACACTATACTGCAGTCAGTGGTAGGTAGGGGGACAACAACTAAAATAAGCACCGTCATTATGTATAATTCACGCACTGTGAGAGGCATGGACCTGAATATCACGCAGACTCGACTTCCCAAGTAGAGGTTAGTATTCAGCCAAACACATGGCATCATTCCACTGATATAAGTTATTTATCCGCTATTTAAGCGGATGAGGGCCACAACTACTGATTATTTTTCATTGTCGATTGATGCATTTTGTTTTGGATTAATCATTTACTTCAGTAAGTACTATAATTACACTCCTCTCAATCGAATAATTAAAAAACTCTGCACTGAGGCAGATGTCCATAAGTTAATTTCTCTTATACACAATACAAAAACAAGTAAATAATGTTGATATTAAGGGAATCCAACGAGAGATGAGAGGCTCACCCAGGACAGCAGGTAATCCCTGGTCTGCGCCGGAGTCTGTGTCCACAGTGCACTGATCCACTAGAAGGCTGTCCAACTCTCTACAGATAAAACCACACAACGCTCAGTCAATAAACAGGAAGGCAGTTATTCAAAAGAGCAATCTGGAACAATAACAAAAATGGAAATAGCAATATTAATCTATTAAGGCAACATGTTCATAAATAAAAAGTTGGACGCTTGGCAACAATCAAAGGCCTCACTGGCAACCAAGTCATACAATTGCTGGATGTAGACTTACTTATGAATGGCCTGTCCACCCAAAGGCATCGCCTCCCAGGCTGGCAGGATGAGGGTACACTCATACACCTGCGCTAGGAGTTAAGGTAGAACTACAACAGGGTCACCACTCTAGCTTATCATCTTCCAGGACATTCCCATAACATTTCTGTGCTACCAGACGTTTAGATTTATGAGCCGTCAGTAGCAGCCACCCAAATCTCTATTGAATTAGTAGCATGATAGACCATTTTTTACACTATGACAACTTTGAACCGCCTTCATTACGTTAGGCGTATTTCAACCCATGACCTAAAGGCAGACAGGTCACATGGTCAGTGACAGCCAGGCCTGTGTTAGTTAACCCATTAGCTAACACTATCGGCTGGACTTAGCATGAATGTTGCTTCTATTAGCAAAATGTGTTCAGTAATGTGTTTCATTCAGTGATGGATATTTCATTACAATGTTCACTTACATCTATACATACCAGTATATCATCAAAAAGCATTGCAAGCTGGCTCATAAGCTTTGACAAACAACTGTGCAACTTTTAGTGGGTGACTGAACATAGCCCATGCAGACATGTTATTTGTTTGTAGCGTAACATCGCAATTTTCCATGACATGTTCGAGAAATTTTCCAGGACAATTGAGAAATTTCCTTCCTAAAATGCAAAAATGCTTACCCCATATATCATCACCAAAATACTTTTGTATTTTTAATTTGACCAGATTAGTCTAATTGAGATTTTCTTTAAGATCTTTTACTCAAGGGACTCGTCCAGCACAAACATCCGGGGACAGGGAAAGGATACGGGCAGCACCAGAGTCTCTGTGTAGCCACAATCCATCACCAGAGCAGAGCTGAGACCCAAGGTCATGATGGCCATCAGGTGACTCGGGGCAAACAGCACTGAAGGCACCTGGGATGAAACCAGCACACTGTAAATACTCAATGAGCTCACACACTAAGATCTAAAGTATGCTGAGATTTTGGTACACATCCTTCTGGTGTACAATACATTGATACAAAATGGATGCAAAATAACTCTTCAAACACAAGTACTGATACGATTTACACAATAACGTGTAATTAAAAAATGTTTTTGAGACCTTTATTGGTTGAAGAGTGGAAACACTCAGATCTTTAATATCAGAGCAGACACATCATTGTTTATAGTCACAATATCACCATTGTGCTCAGTGGATGAAAAAGGATCTCTGCGTGTCTTCCTCATACCTCAAACTGATTGAAGAAGACCCTGGTGAGGGTCTCTCTGAAGTTAGAGGGACAGAGGACGGACTCGATGATGACCACTCTTCTGTCGCGAGGGTTCACCAGCAGGTGTCTGATTGGTTGCACAAAGGCATCCATCACATTTCATTGGAAGAGGAAGAGCCCGGTTAACTAAGTTACACAGCTTCGGATTAAAATGTTGTTGTTTTTATGGTAGAAATAGCACTTTAATTATCAGCTGGCTTACACACCAAGATATTCGTTTTTGTTTTCTCACCTGAAGTATAGTGTATGGATAAACTCTTTGAGGTTGACATAGAGCTCTTCTGTGTTGATGTTGTATTGGACCACTTTGACGGCCTAAAACATAACATTATTAGATAGATGTTATACAAATCTGATTAGCAGTCGCTTCCAGTAAATACCATACATTGTGTTTACGTTGGAAGACTGTGGATTTCTACCTGTTTCTGGCCTGCTCTCCGGATCTCGCTCGGAATGATAAACCTGGGCCCCGTTTCTCCCGCAAAGCCACATCTGAAATACCAGGCAGCACGGCATATTGAGTATTAGTTTAGGTAACAAGTTTGTAAAGAAACTAGGGGGTGTAAAAACATGTGAATTTTTCAAGCCACCGTGGGAGTGATTGTTGTCAGTAGTTTCAGTGTTATAATATAACTTTAACAAAGTTATTAAATCAACACACAAAGAAAACACATTGGATTCGACCTCCACAAGGAGTAGTCTGAGATAAAACATATATAAGCCAATATTATTACGTATTATTCAAATGTTTTGGTTTAAAATATTAAATAAATCAGACAGAACACTTGATGTTCACATGACTCTAGCCTGAGAGCATAACACTTCAACAGTGGCTAGCAGTCTACTCAAGTAGCTACACACTACAGTAGCTAGTAGTCTACTCTAGTAGCTACACACTACAGTAGCTAGTAGTCTATTCCAGTAGCTACACACTAAGTTACAGTGGCTAGCAGTCTAATCAAGTAGCTACACACTATATTAGCTAGTAGTCTACTCCAGTAGCTATACACAACACTAGCTAGTAGTCTACTGCTGCAGCAGCTAATCACTACAGTAGTGCACAACAGACTGCATCGACTGTCATCTACTACCTATGTAGCAACATCATAGCTTGTATTGGGGTTGAATGGATATCGCTCTCATAGAAAGGTGTACTATTTATTGTATAAATTATTAGGCTATTGCGAATAAACAAAGCAGCAGCCAGACATAATAAAGTGACAGCCTGCTCATTCTAGCATCACGTTAGCTCAAACAGCTAACGTGAATGCTACTTACTTTGTGTATGCAGCTCCTAAATCAATGACAACCGCAGTTTTTTCTCCGCCACTTCCTAACCCTTCAAATAAGGGCATTGTCTTGTTTTCTATGGAAAACGAGAGGCGTAATCTCTCGATGTACTCTTAGTAGTGTTATATATTTGATGGACGAGATGTTGACTTCCTCTGACTGAATGGGCTGGGTCTTCAGACACCATGACGTCACCACCAGTCGCCTTTTCTGATTTTCGATTCAACATTCAAACATTCAAAATCAAGTTGAACAAAGTTGATAACGGTCCGATATTTGTTTGGGGAAGATTCCTTTTTAATTTTTCATTAATTTTCCCCCCTGGGAAAAATAAAGTTATATTCCTATAGTCACCAGTAGAGGCCCCCACCACCATGGCTCGAACCAGGGTATCGTTTCCTTTACAGATCCAATTATTTCAGTGATTTTCTCCAAAATACATAAAGTAGACCATTTTGCTTGTGAGGTTATTAAGAAATAACAAAAATTATGTTTGGTTATTGTGTAACAATGAGCTACATTTTGTTCAGAATCCCCCCCCGGCCCCTAGTTATCGTACGCTCTTGTTTACGACCTATTAGGGCTTGTACATCAGAATGCATCATGGGATTCTTTTGGGCAATACTCCGCCATTTTGAAAGTATTCAAAAGTTGTAGTAATGTAAAATCCTAAATAAACGTAAATATGCCGTATATTAGGCTAATCAAAACTTTGTTTTGCCACATCTCACATGAGAAACAATGACCAAAACACTATTACTACCATTAACATTCTTATGTCCCTATACATCCGAAATGGAGGCGATCATTGCGATGTGATGTCACAATGTAGGCCTTCAAGCCCTCTAACATTTCTATGCTCCTATACTTCCGAAATGGAGATGGTCATGGGATATGACATCACAATGTACAAGCCCAATGGCCATAATTTCATTTTCTGTAACATGCACGCATGTATCCTGTATGTTATACATGAACATGTTATATTTACACATTATTTTTAACAACCCCCGGAATGAAGTGATAGGAATGGGACGCTGTGATGAGGAACATTAATCTTTACAATGTCAGCACAGTTCACGGTGCTTATGAGTTTATGAGTGTCAATATGTCATTTACAAAAACCCAGATGAGGATTTATCACCTTAATAGTGCAATTGCCATAACAACGTTACGTGATGGCAGCAGAGCTGCCGTTAATTGTTTTGGTTTTATTGTAAACTAGGTTCCGCTGGCTAGTAAATAAACACTGTTCTAAGGTGCCTTTTGAAGCCAAACCACAGTTAACGCACTTTAGTTTTAATTAATAAATTACCTAAGTAATCAACACAACTCGTTTTTTCTATTTTAAATCACTGTCTGAGGGCTAGTTACTACGAGAGATTTGTTAGCATGGACAGATGTGGTAGCGACACAGCCGATAACCTATTCGTGAAAACAAAACACCAAGCTCATTGTTTTCCATGAGGCACGTTTATTTGACACAATTCATTAATTGATCTCATTCATATTACACGTCCAAAGGAAATGCTGTCAAACCTGTAGCCTCAAGCTTCAATCATTCACTTATTCATATTCATAGTCATACCCCAGCGCCAGACAGAACAGCCCCTCCCCGAGTGCCGCCAAGGCAATGACCCCTCATGCATGAGAGGTCATTCCTCATCCTCTGTGTGTATTGACTATTTCTGTTGTTGAGTACAATGATCATGGCAAGCTGCATATTTGTGTATGACGTACCCCTGTCCACAAGTACCCCCTCCCCCATATGGATATGGCGAATTGTTGCCAGGGGTGGTGACGTCTTTTATATGAAATCGGGCATCAAAGTTTACTAGAATGATCAATTAGGAGGCCGTTGTCCTACAGGAAGTGATGCAATGAGTAGGTGACTTATGGGGTCATGGACACTTACAATTGAGCTATAGACCTGGGGTCTCTATATGAATGAAGGCCTCAAGGACATATGCAATGATGAATGTGGGGTCTCTAGCCCTACAGGAAGTCACTCAAAGCTCGTTCCACCCAGCAGCTCGCTTGCAAGATTTTTTAGCTGAAATTCTTCTCAGATCTACACCCTACCGATCCAACACACATATCTGAGAATCAGACCTATTTCATAACCAGAAAAGTTATGAGCGAAATGCACGTCAGCTTTTTAAAACTTATCAGGGGCATGGTGTGTGCTCCTTTTGACCCCAAACTTGAAACACTTTTCCACAGTGCAGCTGTATTTACACGCCTAAAGGCACGAATTTCCATCTCCATCTGACCAAAAATAGGGAACTGGAAACCCCTGTTTTATGCCCATTTTTTCTAAAGTTGCAGGTCACACCCCTTGTCCCGCCTTTTCGTGATGGCTAGAGATGCCAAAATTCATACACACGTTACTCTTGGTCCAAGGAATGACGTATCCGAGATTTGAGTTCAAGCTCTTGCAGGCTGTTTTTTTGACTGAGCCTCTCAGAAGTGTGGCGCGCGAGACATGGTCGAACAGCATATGGTGTAAAAGGCAGTATGGGAGATACGGTCCTACCGCCCTAAACCTGACAACCTCAATGTAGCCTTATACCAATATAAATAAAATAAACGTATGTTCAACTTTATACAATGCATTTCGTCATTTAATTTCACATTTCACATCAATAAAAATAAATAGCCACGAACATGATACAAAAGTTTACATTGATTTTATTGAAACAACCTGTCGCGTCTAACGACAATTAAAAATAATAACTATATAGTATAATTCACATTCATAACCTGATTAATATAATGAATATAGTTGCGAGGCAAGTGCAGATTATTTGCAAGGGAGCTGTCAGACCAGCACCAATAGGCCTACTATGCAAATCAATGTATCAAACTAAGAAGAAAAAAATGCTGACATTAAAACTACGCTAACTACTAACTAAATAACACTACAGAAAATTTACAATAATAAATCATATTCTGAATAATAAAGCAATTAAAGATCAGGTAACTGGACTTCAGAATCACACACGCACGCGCGCGCGCATTTAGTGCACGGTGAGCCTGCTGCTGATTCTCCGTGACGTTGGACTCCACAAAAACAAGCCTCTTCTACAGCTTTTACACACTACCTAACTCGAAGCTACCATTCGCACACTATTTCCATGTGCAGAACGGAGCGATGCGTTACATTCTGCAGGTAAGAAACGCTGACATCATTTAGGGAACGGGATAATAAGCTGATGTCATTAAGTGCCATATGAATGCTTTAGCGTTGATAGAAAAATGCATTATTCCCTATTTAAATGGCGTTGATGGATGCGTTTGACTACAGGTTGTGAGGAATCCGCTACCAGCAGTAATCCTGATACAATGTTTCCTATACAGAGCAACCATTTCTAGGATTCGTAAAAAAAAAGAAAGACAGAGCACCGCAGTGTGGTTTGTTTACGGGTCGCACTATTCCACCCATGTCAGATGATAATCAGTGGCAGATTGGCTACTGCGCGTCAGTTGTGGTAGCCTACACCTCATAGCGTCAAGTGTGATAAGACGGTATACAGACTCAATGTTGCACGGTATCGATTGTGCCCCAGACGAAGGGGTTTGTTAATGGTTCTGAGGGAGGCTAGTCTGACTCAGGGAAAAGGGAAGGGTGTCACCCTTGACAGCAGTGAAATTTAAACGTGTCATCTGTAGAAAATAAAATTCTAATCTATTTGGATCAATTGATTTGAATCAATCATGGACATTATAAGGGCCAACTATGTTTTAAAATTTTTAGTTAGTGTAATTTTTTTTGGTGGGTGTTATTTTAATATAAGATTGTGATTATAATATTTAAAACACATAAGATGTACTCTCGGATAAGATGTGACCTGGAGTGGACCTTGTTGTGTTTATTTAACAACCGTGTATCCCGAGTGCTGAATTCTGCTGGAGAAATACAGAAGGGAGATAGGAGCCATGGTGCTATTTATAGTTTAGTAAAGTGCGTGAGTGTGCACGGATAGCTCTGCCAGATTCGCTTTCTGTCTCTCCCCCTCTCTCTCTGTCTGTCTCTCTCTCTCCCCCTCACCCCTCTCTCTCTCTGTCTGTCTCTCTCTCTGAGCTGAAAACCTAGTTATTTATTCTTTCCTTACAAAATAAGAATAGGGGAAATGCGTCATGCCAATAAAAACAAAATTGTCCTAACACCATTAAAGTAAATGCTGACAATCCTTAAATGCAAATGAAAATTTTCCTCTGGCTCCACTTCAAAAGTTACATAAAAACCCCCCTTGGGGTGTTAAAGGAATACAAAAACCGAAAACAAACCGTTTTTTCTTTTTTCCCTTTTGTTTTCCTGCAGACACTGTCTAAGCCAATGTAATGCAGCCCACGGCCGAGTCGTACCACCCAGAACCCTCCAGGCACGACCAGCTCCGTCTCCCCTCTCACGCCCCCAGGCTGCCGGTTGATGGAGCGTAGGAGTCGCCTGCCAGACACTGCTCAGGTTCAATCCCCTCCACCCACCCTCACGCTGCGTTACAACCGTCGGCCGGCCTATTCGAGCTGTCGCCTCCATCTGCCTACCGCCTCCCATCGGCAGCCCCGCTCACTCAGTATCCAGTGGTAAAGAGAGATGT